>JAVLVB010000332.1:975993-1023867 GCA_032876305.1 Orestias chungarensis
CTCCCTCAACGGATTTACAAGTTTGTCATATTCCTCTTTCCACAAGTGTTTGTATTAATGTTTCTCTGGAGTGAAACGGAACACACCCAGCCCTAAGCTTTTCTCCCTCTTTGTCTCTCACTCACAAGCACTCAAACAAGGAGAAAATACCCAAACGGCTCCCTTTCAGGCAAGGACACAACAAATCAACACCTGGTCAGCTGTTTTGAAAGGCTGCTAAGGTTACTCCGCCATGTAAATGTTTTTCTCTCAGCGTTTAGCACCTTTTTTTAGAAACCTTTTAGCAACTTTGTTTTTCAAGGAAACACCTGGGAAGAAGCAGTTGGCAACCTTGCATTACCCATTTCTGCAGGCATAATTAAGAGCTTGGGCTGATGCATTACCATAATTATGAGAATACAGGAGCAGAAGAGGAAGCATTAGGGACAGCATGTCAACTGACAAAGATTGAAGTATGGGTGACACAGGATCAATAAAGACCTTGAGTTGCTTTTTCATGTAGCTATTATTACAGCAGATACTTTGATAAAGACAATAGGGTATCAGCATTTTCTATTACTATGATGGCCCAAAACGTTCAACAAAATGCAACAAAAACCAAAAAAACTGCAGCACTATCATTAAAAGCCACAAAAGCTGTAATGGTGATTATGCTAAGCACTTTAGTATAACTTCCGTTTTAGCCTAACTATTGTTGTTCATTTGTGTTGCTGTTGCATTTTGGCTTTTGCAGTTGCGTCCTGGTTTGCTGTTTTGGTTTTTGGGGTCTGTGCCTTGTATTTTTCCATTGCTTTGAGGCTTTTCACTGTTTGTACTGTTGTGTTGTGGGTTTGTGCTTGACCCTCCTGGGCCCCCGTCTATTACATGTGAGAAAACTAAAGACATGTTCTTTCTAATTCATTTGTACAAAGTACACATATGGCATTTGGCAATCACCAAAAATGGCTGTTGCTGCATGCTTGCATACATACAAGTCATCTTTTTGGAATGACTTTCCAGAAGCATCCTGCTCATTGAATCGCTAATAAGTTGAAACAGGGAGGATTTAAAAAGCATGTGGGGTGTATTTGGAAGGGCGCCTGTTGATGTTTTATGCTCATCCTTTTAACCGAACACGAGTCCTTGACAATTTGCCTGAAGCCCTATCAATCGTTAAGTGATTTCTCTGAATATTCAAATGAGAACAACAGTTAAAAACTGTAGCTGCTTATAGTGCGCAGTCACATTTATAACGATGCCTCGGCATGTTGCTTCCCTCAAGTAAACTTGAGAGAAAGGATGCTACATGTTTCTCAGAGTCGGTATTTAAAAGGGAAGCTTAGTAAAGCAGCCAAAATCAGAACCACAGATAATAAACCATTAAACTTATGAACTCTCTCGTTTTTCTTCCTACCTGATCGATATTCCACGTGACATTTAAACGTAATTGTTAAAATTATTAACTTGCAGAGTTTAAAGAATAGACAACAAACAGAACCCAAGAAGTTAAAATGAGATTTTCGCCACTGATATATTGGAAAGTCTTTAGCTAAATGCTAACCTTTCCCTCTGGAGGCTTGTCAGTGATGAATGCAGAGACATGAGTCAGCCCATATGGCAAGCAGAGAGATAGAAGCATTGAGCGGGCGAGATAACCGCTTCCAGTATTAGATTATAGGGGAGTAGATAACATTTTGGCTTCTCTCTGTTCACAAATAGAGGCCAAAAACAAAGGCTTTGACTTTTTTCATGTTTTTTTTAATTTTTTTTAGAGGAAGCAGTTGATCAAGATTTACACAAGGTCTCAACAAGGTCTGATCATGAAATATGAAAGACATACAATTAATGATTGTGTGTGGGTGATTTTTTACCCCTGATTTTTCGTTTTGCTACTTTCCCTATCAGCACCATAGTCTGCGTGTTTTCCTAATAAACTGGGACTCGTCAAAGTAAAACATGGACAAGAAATGTGAAGTCTGTCTGATAATCTGCTGGAAAACACAAACATTCTTTTTTTTTTTTTTTTTTTACTGTAACCAATTGATTTTAATTCCGAACCAAAAACCAAACCATGCTTGTAACAGAAAACAAACACTCTGTGACAATAAAAGTTAAGAGGAAAGAAAGCAGAGCACATTAGTCCCAAATTTGCATACGAACAGGGCACGGGAATTTAAATCCACACCACTGAACCGCTTCCAGCCACAAAAAGACTTGATGCCGTATGACGTTATTTTGATGTGTGTCGACAACAGAAAGTAACCGTTCACGTGACGAAGCCAGTCTGTGGCTAAATCACAAACAGCCAAAGGATTCATCACAGGGTGATTTCTAATGATTTAGTAAAACCTAATGCTATAACAAAAAAAAAAAACTGTTTTATAAAAGCTGATGCAACATTCAGACCATCAGATGACAACGTCTACGCGAGGGACAAATGTGTCAAAAAAAAGAGAAAGAAAATCACACTGTTTTGCACCATTGAGCATCGCAGGAGAAAGTAATATTGACAAATTTATAACTCTACATTGTTTAAGGTATGTTTTAAAGTTTGTCATTTCAGTTATGCCTTTTATATTTGTCATCCACTTACGTTCCCTTTTCTGTCCTTCAGCATAAACCATTTAAATGTTATGATGATATAAAGATATAATAGCTGTTTTTATTCAGTTTAAACAACAGCTCTGGCTTAAAATACGTAGTGAAGGCACACCAAGTCCTTAAGAGCTCTAAGGGGTCATCTGGGATTTGATTCCCGATCTCGGACTATTTGCTGCATGTCTTCCTCTTCAAAAAAATCGACAACAATCATTCAGAGTGGCACTACTTTATTCTTGATAACCTCCTTACACCTGCTGTAAGAAGCACATATTACAAAGAGAGGAAACAAGTTCACAGCTAGGTGTCATGTTTGATTTTGGCATCGGAATATTTAACATTATTATCACCATACGTTCAAGTTAAGAGTGCACTGCATACTACTAGAAAATCAATACATACATAACATATTTTTTTCTTAAATTTCTGCATTCAAACATAACACAAGAATCCTCTTAAAAAAGTATTTAACGTTACTGTGTGTGATCCTGGCATAATGGGAGATAATCTTACAGTATTTACTAGTGGCGTTATTATACTTTATGTGAAGCAGTTGCTCGAACAGACAGTAAGAAAAATTCAGGTTCTGAATAAAAAGATAAAGCGCCACACCTCCACACTTTCTTTCTAAAGAGATGAGTAGGGCGCCCTCTTTACAAGCTGATGTCAAAACTGAAGTCTGCTGTTTCTGGCAGTGACTGCATACTCAAGTATATACCTACTAAAATGTTTCAAATGTGCTTAACTGCAGGTGTCACCAAACACAAATGCAAGTTCTTAATTAGTCAATGCATTGTTACTCAGGCGGTACTTCACCCTGTAAATTCTATGCTCAGTTATATATTATATGTAATTTAAACTTTGCATTATGTTGCTCAGTCCTACCTAAACCTTTAATCCTGAAAAATATTTAAAAGGGTCCTGGGAAATCTTACCGAAAAGCAGCAAATACTATAATGTCTTTTTTTTTTTTTTTATGCAGCCATACTTTTGTGCAATTTTATTTAAGGCTGTTTAAAAAAATAAATAAAAAAACTGCACCAGCTCTCTTAGTTATAAGGTATATGCCTTTGGATGAATGTGAAGGTAGAGCTGTACTTGCTGCAGAGTCAGTGGCCCCGTTGTAACAGCTCTCCTGCTAAATCAGCACAAAACGATGTCCCACTTTACTCTCCATGCTTTTTCGCTAGTAATTTATATATGGCTCAGGCAAAGGCAGCTCAGGGCTATGTCACTGCATGCTTCTGTATGTCATGTGCTGCGCAATTAAATGGTTGACAAATTAACTTCTGTTATGATAAACGCAATGATAAAAACATGCTTAAATGAGTTTTTATCTAACCGTTTCACATCGAGCTCAAATATGAACCTCATACTTTTCTAACACGATTTTCAGAGCAGTTACAACAAAAGCACAACAACAGTAATTGACAGTACATGGTGAACTGAAATATTAAAACATCATATACCCGGCCCAACTCTATTCCTGAAGCCAACTTAAAGCAGACAGTTGTTCAACCTGTGTGCAGAGAAAAAACCAGTGAAAAAGGGATAAGACAGCAGGTGGTGTGCGAATATCACAAAGACTTCCATGTTCCGAGGTGCAAATCAACCTGAAAAGCATCGAATTTCTCTAGTCTGTAGGAAACCTGCTTCTAATTTACATAACAGCTTTCAGTTTTGAGTTCATAATAAGTAAGCGTATGGACTCGCTGTGAGCCAACGCATGAAGTTTGTTTGTGTGTAGCTTTCGACTCTGCATGCACACATTTTTCAGCTGCATCAGATCAGCCTGGAGCAGATTTCAGTATTATTAGACCAGTGTAATCATTCCTAAATGTTCCAGAATAAGACCACCAGGGTTATTAAATGAGAGATATAATGTCATAAACATAAAAGGACAAAGCCTTTACAGCAAAATTCAGATCCATACAGGACAATACAAGTTAGTGAAACTGATTATTTATAGAGGTCAAAATGCTTCCACTATTTTTAAAAACCAACTGGCTACACACCTGCAATATCTGGAAATTTGACAATTTGGTTTGCCAGAATTTGTACTTGCTGTAATTAATGTTGATCTGTGTTTGAGATTATTGTCTTGCTTGAAGACTCAACTTTGACCAAGGTTTAAACATATGTCTGAGACTTTTTAAGCACCAGCTTAAAAATGTGTTTATCTTAAATCAACAGCTACATGGTTAAACCCTTGTTGGAATTTGGTGTACCAAATTCTAAATGCTGAATCTGTACCAACGATCTATCCATTCTTTATGAGAGCTGATCCTAACATGGTCACAAACAGCCTGGTCCCTACCTCTAGCACGTTTGCCTTGGGATGTTCTGTGTTGCCCTATGGTGAACTGGTGATCTTGCCAGGGCGTGCGACACCTCTTGGCCAACAATTGTCCAATGATAAGGAAACCATTCATCCAATGTCTGTACTCATTTGTGCAAAGATTCTAGGGAGGGGAAGCTGGTGCCTAACAACAGTCAACATCAGGTGAGAGGTTTACTGCAGCCTATACAGGTAACCAGGGCAACACAAAGGCACACGGAACAAAAAAACATGCAGAAAAATTCTCTTTTATGAGGGGATTTTAGAGATTCGTTAATTTAAATGTAATTTGGGACTTGGGGAAATAGCTAGAGTACTTAGAGATGAAAAAAGAAAAACACACAAAACGGATCTGAAGTGCTACAAGCAGGGCCACCATGCAGCCCTTAACTAAACCGAACAAAATAAATTGTACAGGCAGGCTAGAAAACATGTTTCTTTACAGCTTCCAACAAGGTGTGAATTTCATGATTATATTAAAATTCTAAATTTCATAACATGGGTTGCCATGGTTAAGGTATGTTGATTTTGGAAATAACATTTAGGTCCAATCTTTAGTTTAACCATCTGTACAAACAATCAGACAAAACGAAAGGCACATATTTCTCAAAAGTAACTTTTGCTCAAGCAGAATCAAGCAGAACACCCTTAACTGAATGTACATAAAATCCAGCCATATTAAATCAATATCTTATTGATCCACTGTGCTATGGGCTTTAAGCCATTTACCCAAACCTATGGCGTTGGGTAAATGGATTTGAATGAAACATTCAAACAGAAGTCATGTTCATATTTGCACCGCTGCTAAGGATTAATATGTCACAGTAGCGTAGTCCCAATGATCTATACACTGATGGCACCCAAATGCAGGCACTCCCGAACAGAGGCTCATGAACCTGCACCAGAGCTCATCCAACTAAAAGCACACAACACACACACTTCCTTTTAATCTACAAATGAGTTGTGTTGTTAGTTGACGCTACAGTAGCTATTGACAGTGAACTAGCAGTATGGGTGATAGGCTGTTTGTCTAATAACCAAGGCTGCATTTCAATTTCACAACTGAATGAACAGCCTGCTTAGCCACACAAGACTGATATGACACCAGGGTTAGCAAGAGGCTCTTTTTCTCCCTGTGTTTTTGCGGCGCCTGAGAAAGATAATAGCAAAAACTCACACATTAACCTTGCCGGCTAGAATGGGCCTTGAAACAGGTTAAACACTTGGAAACTTCTTTTAGTGATAAGCACGTACTCAGATGCAGAAATACGCGAGACATAAGCAGCACACAATCTACCACTCCTGCCTGGTCCCCATGGGGGCCCCATTATATTACTAGAGCTTGAAAGTGACTTTCCCTTTCTGCTCCTACCTTCAGGCCCAGCCTGTGTGATACATGCAGACAGCCCTCTATGCCTTGTCTAATTAAAGACTCATATATAGTGCCTCCCTCTGCTTCTGCCTCTGCATCCCTTCCTGTCTGTGTTCCGTGTCTCAGATTGCTTTCCAACTGGCACAGAGGGATTTCTGCAGTCACACAAGATGCAAAACATTATGCGAGATGATACGATTCCACATGGAAGTTCAATGGGGAAGAGGAAAAAAAAGGGGCCCTGCTCAGAGCGTGTACAAATAGCCATCAGGTGTTTGCTTTCAACACTAGTAGTGTTGCTGCTTGGCCTTGCTTCCCCTCTGTTCCTTAGTCAGAGAATGCAAACAGTAAGAGGAATCAATGGAAGTTATTCTTCTCTCAAACACTTATCATAGAAAAACAAATATTTTCGATCCCAGAACACCATTTTCCCTATGGAATGATGTACTCCTTGAGTCATTCTCAATCCTTTTCCCTTGCATTAACTCCAGTGGTCATCATTTGCCTTAAATCTAAGGACACCCAATATCCGAAGGCACCAAAGATAATTAGACATCAGACCCTCTCTCTCTCACTCATTATGTCGCCCCTCTGAATATCTGCAGGCTCTGAGATGTATTGCTGCTTCAGTAAAACCTCATATGCCCACGCAAAAATGCTTCAATGTTTTGGGCTGTTTTTGCCTGACTGTATGTGGGTGTTGGATTCCTCTAGAGCCTCTAGATATTCTGAAAGATTAATTCATTTAATTGTCTGACTTAAATCTGAAAACAGTATGATTTTCCTCTGCAATGATTCTTACTCTGATTCTTTCTACAGAATATATTGGCATCATTATGAAAGCCCTGTCAAAAGTAGAGGCGTGACTTCACTTTCACTCCCATGTCACTGTCACAAGTCCTTACTCGGCAGATGTCTGAGGTGCTCCCCATGGCTATATTAGGTAACCTTGCATGAAGAACTTAAAAGATTCAGTCTGCTCGACACCACAGGGTGGATGGTGACCCTTCTAGTTGTTTATAGAGAACACTATCAGCTCCCTGTGTGCAAAACTGTAAACTAGCATTATGAAAAGTGGAAAAATGGTTAGTCACTAACTAGGAAAACTTGTTAACTTGTTTATGGTACCAGCAGACAGAGATAAAATGAGGAACAGCAACAGCAAATGAGATGGATTAGCAGTGCTTGTCAATAACTGATGGTGTCATCTATATTTTATTGATTATGTCTGTATATAAAGCTGTTTGCATTTAATGTAAGTCATGAGTTTCATGACTTACATTAAATGCAAACAGCTTTACAACCAAAATGTCTTCACTTATAACCTCTTTTAAAATGGGATTTAATTAAGCTTGTTGTGGCTATAAATGTGTAACACAGTGGCTTGATTTACTTTAATTAAACATTTTTAGAACATATAAAAAATTCAAATGTACTTTTGAAATCATTGTTTGTTCCCAGCTTTACATATATAAGCAGTTATGTAACTTATCATGTGATCAATGTTTGACTCAGTATGTAGGGCATAACATTTTACTAGAGACAAAACAAAATGTGTTCTTATGCCCTTGGACTATCACCAAGTCCTAAGAGAAGTCAGCAAATGTTTTGCATTCTAACTATCCGACAAGCAAAAAGCTGGCAGCCATTGTCTGTGGTTCTCTCACAGGGCAAGAAGCATCTGGTACTCCACAGCATGACAGCATGTTCTTTTCACTGAGAGAACTGAGCAAATGGGGATCCCTAAGCTTTGTTTTTGGTCATGTTCTTCGGAATGTAGGAACAGACTAAAGGGGGAAGCTGATAATACAGTGGGATCAAAACAAACCAACATATTCCAGGAAGACTCTAATAAAAATCAGGAAATCAATGATACAATGAATGTAGGCAATATAGGGAACAAAGATAAAGTATTCATGATGAACCGTAAACTGGATGTGACTCTAGTACAGGATCGCAGGCAGGCTGCTGCTTTTGGACCCTTGCGGAATGGTATAATCTTGGAGGAAGTTGGTCTCTCAGACGGGCGGTGAGGTCCAAATTCGGCTGATTGGAGTCACCATCGAGAGACCCTCAAGGTAGACAGAAACATAAAGTCTGCCTGATCCAAAACAAATCATTGTTTTCCTGATTCGGCTCCCCGGGACATCCTTGACGGTCTGCTATCTTCAACTTATCCTGAAAAATATGTAAACAAGCTGCTCCTTCCCATGGCCACCCTCCCCCTGACATCTGTGGAACTGTTTGAACTGAATGGACCTACTGATATCATCGTGAAGGACAGAGCAGCTAACAGACTTACACACACACACTCACATACACTGATACCAGCTCTACATATGCCTTCATCCTCATCTTCATCCCAAGGCTCTCTTCTGTCATTTTGTTGTTGCTTTTCTTGTGCAGAGGTTTTTTGGTAACTTCAAGCTGTATCCTGTCAAGGATAAAGTGTGAAATGTATTTTTTTCCGTCATCTTTCCCTAATGTGACATTTTTCTCCGTCCTTAAGGACACGACGGCGGCGCACCAAAGGTTGCTGCGGCAACGGGTCTCCCTCACCCTGTAATTCCGTTCGTGTCCATGTGCCCCATATGTGTTGCGAATGACAATAAATTGTTTCTGATTCTGATATCTACTGAAGTTTTTAATTTCACCATTTAATTTGTTGGAACGTTACATGAAAGTATAAAAATATCAATTAAAACAAAGGCACCTGCCAATTAATCAACTGGGAGATTCAACAACTCACCAATTATATGCCCCATAATATATCCCAAATTGACATACCCATGACTTGGTTATACAGTGCCCTTCCAATTCCCGACAACATCTTTGTGGTTTACAATTAATGAAAGTGCTGCGTAAGTCTGGAGACTTTTGGTAGAGTAACACTTGTTCTTGTGCTGTTGTATTTGCATGAAGCAAACTCTAAAACGTAAAAAGAAAAAGGTTTGACTTTAAAGATGAAACTGACCCATAGAATCATGACAGCTTTTTTTTCTGAAGAATATTAATGAGGAAGAACTTATTAAGTTCATAGATTCCTCAAAGTCAAAGTCAGAACTATTTGCATCAAGAGAAATAATTACTTTAGATTGATTGTTCAAAGTCAATAAACGTTGAAGCACACTGAAAGTAACAGACTGAACATGGGATCTATTCTACAGTATCTATCTTCTTTTTGCAATTTTTGTATAATAGTAAAACAATGTTGGTGATTCCTCCTGCTTTTTTCCCCCTCCTAGCTACTAAAGAGCTGTTTTCAAAGCTGCTGTGAGTATTTCAGGGAGGGTTCCCACTAACTTTTTTTTCCTTTTTTCCTCAAAGAATCCCTCAAGTTTGAGGCATTTTCATTTTTGAGGCATTTTCAAAACGAAAATGCCTTTAAACTTTAGACGTTAGTAGGATAGAATAGGTTTGGTTCCCTGAGAAAAGACTCAGGGAGATTCATGTTATTCTGTGACAAATTTGTTACTTTTTTTTCTTATATCTGTTAAAAGACTTTACTCATAATTCTGTAATTACTGTATCAACAATAACTTTCAGCAGCAAGGTTTTTTGGTGTCCACCACTGGATGCCCTACACACAATGTGTGACGCAGCATTAAATCTGTTTTGATTTATCAAATAAGCATTAAAATTGTACCAAGATACTCAAAACATCAATGCAAAATGTGAGGTTTTAAATTTTTTGTTGTATAGTGAGATAAAGATAGAAGTTGCATGAGAAACACAGTGCTGCCACAAAGGAGATAGCCAAATGTTAAATGATAGCCTTCACACTCCCTTTCCTAATCCTATCTAAAGTTTTGTTTTTATACATTCAAACTGTCTGCATCAATATCACGGAAGAAGCATTGCATTTAGTGTTTTCTCTCCTTCTTTATCTAATCTCCACCAACCGCCAAGTATTGCCTGTCATTCATATTTTAGAGCGGCGAAACTCTACTGTATCTCGCCGCCTCCCTGCGTCCTCTCTCCTCTGTGCCTTTCCTGCTCAAACAGCACAAAGTGATCCAAAGGATGCCTGACACCAATAATTAGAGAGTTATTGAAATTAGCATTGACTGGCCGTCTCATTGCAGCCGAGAGCCAACAAAGATTCTCGTTCCGCTTTGATCACTTAAGCTGTTTCATTAAACCTTGCTTTTGTGATTGACTCATTCACAGAAAAAAAAACATCAATACTGTATCAGCAAAGACATCTAAATATAAAACTCGAAAAAAGCTCCTATTAGTAAAAAATATTTAAAAGGGTATTTTTATTAAACTGCAGCTTCACATCATAACACACAGTATTACCATCATCCATTTGAGGGATGTGCAGCATCAAATGGCATTAATGCAGCTGCTTTTTCATCTACAGAATATAGTTTTCAAGGCAGCAGTTCATTGAAAAACTGCATGTATGTAAATCTAATAATGTATACAGTCGATTATCAAAGAAACGATAATGGCGTGACATTTCCTCATCCTCTCCCCACACCCACCCACACATTCTATTGCATAAAATCTTTTTTCATTTGCTTCCCCTGCTGGCATCTGTCCTCCATTCTATCTTTGTCTCTCTCCATATTGGCAAGCACTAAAAACTCTTATTCTGAGCCCCCTTCCATGCCCTTTGCACATCATGCACCCATGTGTTGAATCCTTTAAAGCCTGTTCCGTTTGCATTCCTGCAACCTCTACTGTGTGGCTTTTACTAGGTTGCCCAGCTTTTTCTCCCAGCAGTAAAAGCCCGTTCTCTCCCTCCTCCACCAGCTGTGACGAACCACAGCCATGCTTTGCCAAGTGCCATTCGGTAAGCCTCTCTGTGATATTAACAGTAATTACAAAACGTTTTTTTTTTCCTCCATCTTTTTCCGCTATCTCTCCGACTATATCAGCTGTGTTGAAGATGCATCATCAGGACCATCATCATCATCATCAAACTTTGCTGTAGATTTCTTTTTATCTAAATCACTGAGAAGTTGCCTGGTCCCAAAGCTTGCTTCTCCACAAACCTCTTTTAGTTTTAGTGTTTTGTTCTCTTCATTCCTCATAATTCTTCAAGAACACCTGCTTTATAAATTAAAATCTGCTAATTAGCATATTGTCAAATTTGTAGATAAGTAGTAGTGAATACATGATTTCCCTAGTGTATTTATTAGGAATGTTTATCACAGCTACAAGAAATAGGGCTGTTGTACGATTTCAAAGACAGCTGTAGATGTTCAGCGTGTCCTAATGCATAACTAAAGTTGATTATTCCTTACCTTTCTTTTTCTAAGATTATATTAAATTAAAACATTACTGTATCCGCGTGTTCGCGCAAAAACAAACAAACAAACATACGTAAAATTATCAAGATATGTGAACATTTCATTTCAGTAACAGTAACAACAAATAAACACACTTTTCCTAAAATAGTTAACATGCTTGTTGTTTTAATTTAAGCTATTGGTTGTACAGTCAATCAGTATCAAGGAGACTTATGTAAAACAATGTCCCTGGACTATCAGATTTGCAAAGTACCTATACTGTGGCATGTGTACAAGCTGCATTTTAAGTAGAATACTTTACTTATACTCTACTACAACAACACCGCCAATTGGCAGGTGTCCACTGTATCCCTTGTCTACTCCTCAGATTAGCACAAGTTTAACATGCTGATATAGGCTGGGTAATTAGATGGACTACCTGCTTTGGTTGAGCTTGCAGTTAGCTGCTTTACAAAGATTGCAGCTTGCACATTTTCCCTAATGACAGTTTCCTTATAGAAACACTTAAGTTTCAGTTTTGGTCGATTTTGATGGCCAGTGGACAAAGGTTTTTACTGAAGGTAGACTCATTTCCAATGAGGACTAGCTCATAAAATCATAAGATCCTTATTTCCCTCTCGTCTGCAGTTGGATTGAACTACATTTCTGTTTCCAGTGTCTGTGTGAAGGATGAATAGCGATGAGGTAATGAATCTAATAGTAGCCAAACAATGTCATGTGATAATGTTGAAAGTAAGAAATGGGGGAAGTGACATATGCCATAAAGCAGTTGTCAGATTTGTAGTTTTGTGTGGCAGGGCTCCTGCTATCCTCCTCAAAGTTGCTCAGCGCCTGTTAAAGCAATACCCCCCCATTACATGACAGAGGTGTCATTCAACATGCTGTAAGTCGACATATAATCAAAAAAGATATGAAAATATTTTAAGAAGGTTGAAAAGTCAGTTAGTGTTGCTTTAAAAAAAAAACTTCATATGTTTTTCATGATAAGAGACAACCAGTTGTTTCTTTACTGTTAGCAAGCTTTCAGCAAAGCAACTAGCAAAACCACAGCAATAATCATTTAAGGTTGGTATCTATACTGCTGGCCAAAAAACCCTGCTCTAAGTAAAATTATTTTAAATCCAACAAAGTAATTATTAGTCATTTTAAAACCCTTTTAAAACCCTGGCATACCTACATTTACACATTTCAGAGGAGTCCAGCAAACGGATGCCATGTGTAACTTTAGTTCTGACTAACAGCAGCTCTTTGTTTCGTCACCACTCTACAGTGTTTAAATCAGTATAACTGTATCCTGAACCTTAAAAAGCAGATGTTCCAGAAAACCAAATGAAAAAGACATTTAAAGCCCAGTTTCATCACACAAATAAAAAATAAATAAAGAAACTATTGTTGGTAAGCTCTTTGTTCACAAGGAGCAGTTCTTCCAGGAATCAAGCCAACTTCAATAAGCTGCATGACATTGACTGCGAGGTAGATGGAAGGGTTGAGTTTCTTATGTCAATAAAAACATTTCAGGCAGTCAACCCAGTAAGGTTATACACTGAGTGATATTTCACTGGTTTTGAGATGAAATTACACACCTCTAAAGCCAGAGACAGCAATTTACAGAAGGCGCTGCAAACTATAATAGAATATGTCTTTATGTGTGTACTTTGATTGAAAGCTTTTTTTTTTGTTGTGTATTTCAAATACACTTTAGAGTAAACTTAATTGTAAGGCAAAGGTTTGCATTCCATTGGTAATGTAAGTTCTGGCTCTCATGTGTTCCTGTTATGTTACATTACTTAGGACACAGGTTCAAGCACTGATGTGTTTGTGAATCATCGCTGCCAAACAAACTTGACCCATGCTTGTGGCATGGGTGAATGGAAGGTCAGCTTTAAACAGGTTGACTAAGAGAGGACCTGTGAGTAATCCGGCAGTTTTAGTCATCAATCTCAGTATGCTATCTCCGTTGTGAAGAAATACATTTTATGTCTTACCTTGAGGTGCACTTTTGCATCTTCTATGTATAAGTTAAAACTGTTTTCTTAAGTGTGAATCATATTTTGTGTACTGTCAATGTTCTGGCATGTGAATTACCGAGAATTGGATTTGCTTACAATAGTAGAAGTATGTTAGTTAATTGAAGGGCTTTAGGGAATTGGGTTGTCAGATTATTAATATGCTGGAGTTATAAGAAATGTTTATCAAAATTCTTTCATTAAATTTTAACTCCATCAAAAGCTGTTTTTACACAGAGTGGCATTTGTGGAATTAAGAGTGACAGATGATCAAAATAAATATAATGACAACATTCTTGTTGATATCTTCACTGCTAAACAGCTTTACCAATATCTATGATAAAAAAAAACATTCATTAGTCCTGGTGATCCTTGTTTTTTTGCAAACATGTTAGTATATTTGGACAACATGGTGGTATCACTCTACCCTTGCAGCAAACAGTTCCAGGGTTTAAACTCCAACCTGGATTCTTTCTGCATGGATTTTTAAAGTTCTCAATGTACATGTGTGGGTTCTCTCTGGGGACTACGGCTTCAAAACATGAATCCGAGATGTGGTGCTTTTTTTCGTAGGTATGAACCTGTGTGAGTGTGTGTGCGGTTGTTTGTCATATGTTTCTTTGTGTTTCATTGAGATGGACCGGTGACATGTCAGGGGTGTACTCTGCCTCTCGCCTGGTGGCCACTGGAGGTAATCATTAAAGGAGACATAAAAAAAAAAAAATAAAAAAAAAATGAAAGCACAGATTTTTTTGTTTTGTTTTGTCAATGTGAAAAAAATGCGTTGATCAGTATGGAATCTTCATGGGTTGATGGTACTAAGGAAGTTACAGAAATGTCTTCTACAGCTTAGCGGTTTGCTACCATGCCTCCACTAGCTTCACATACAGGGTGGGAGAACTGCTCACAGCTAAACCAGAAGATCTCCGAGCTAGAAGGGCGAATCTCTGTACTTTACCAGATTAAAGAAGACAAGGTTCTGCTGGATTCCAAGCTGGTTTCGACGCAGGCAATTACCTCCGGGCTGGAAAGCAGTGTCCTCAAAGCAGCTGTTGGGACTGACCATGACGAGGATCCCTGGCCCCTGCTGGGAGCTAAACCCAAGCGAGCAAATACTCTGATAGATCCAGCATCGAACGAGTTACTGAGTTACCGCCAACCCCAACCTCAGGGTCCATTCCTCCCCCGCCGTGCCTCCAGGCAGCCAACGGATCAGCGCACCCCATCTGTGCTGGTTGCGGGGACCTCCATGGTCAGGCATGTGGCAGTGCATGACGGCCGGATCTTCTGCCACCCTGGAGCCCATGTTAAGGATATCACATCCGCTGCCCTCATGTTGTGTGAACAGCACGGCTCGGCCTCCACGTTGGTCCTGGAGGCTGGCATAAATGACATCAAGAATCAGCAGTCACAGGTCCTCAAAGAGGACTTTATCTCCCTGGTGGACCAACTGCTTGGCACGGGGAAGCGACTGATTATTTCCGGTCCACTTCTTACACCATGGTACGGTAACGTCCCCACCAGGCGCCTTCGTCAGCTGCACCTGTGGCTGAAGGGATACTACCTCAACAAATGTATCTCTTTTGTTGACAATTTTGCAGCTTTTTTAAACAGACGCTACCTTTTTAAGCGGGACGGCCTCCACCTCAAATCAGGAGGGTTCATGGCTTTTATCAGTCAACATCGACCTCACTCTCAGGTCCTGCACCACAGCCACCACCTGACTAACCGATAATTCACATCCACATAGTCCCCCTCACTCACCTCCAACCTCCCCTACTGCATGTTCCGTCCACACCATACACTCCTTTCATTCAGAAGACCCATCCCCGCCACTGGAATCTAAGGACATTTACTCCATCAAAACTATCATTTCTAACAGAAAAATGAAACCCAGAACTGTTTTTAGACCTACAGGTGTTTTTGATGTTCCTTTGAAATATCACGATGAGCGCACGTTCAGCACTGTCATCAAAATGGCTTCGCTGAACATGCGCTCTCTTTTAAACAAATCTTCTATCATAAATGATTTGATCTTAGATAAAAACCTTGACAGTATTCTCCTTACAGAGACATGGCTTGGCACGGATGCACATGTTGTTCTCACTGAGGCTTCCCCACCAAATTTTAACCTTTTATTGTCTACTAGGGGAGGTAAAAGAGGAGGAGGGACTGCATCGATATCACAAATCACAATGTCCTCAAATGCAGTTTCTTTTAACAATTATTTATCTTTTGAGCATAATGCTTTCGTTTTTACCAGCCCTCCTATCCTGTGTATAAAAGTCTACAGGCCACCCCAGTACCCCACTTCTTCTTTTATCAGTGATTTCTCAGATTTTAAATCAATCATTCACTCCACATATAACAGGATTTTAATAACTGGTGATTTTAATCTACACATTGACAACACCTCAGACCCATTATCCAGAGAATTTTTAAACCTTTTAAACTGCTTAGATTTTAGACAATATGTAGCGCAGCCGACCCACAGCAGGGGACACACCCTGGACCTGGTCATAACTTATGGCCTGTCCGTAGATGTGTGCTCTGTTGTGGATCTGGCTGGGTCTGACCATTACGCTGTGTTTTTTAATGTCACCAGTTTCAATCAGCGGGAGGCTCCAGAGAGAACAGTAAGAAAATGCTACCTAACTCCTGAAGTGGCTTCCAATTTCATCCAGATTGTTCAAAGTACTCCTGCAGAGATTTTACAAGCACCTTGCAATTTTATTGTTAACAATTTTAATTACAATTTTAAGTCAGCGCTGGATGCAGTGGCTCCTATTTTAACAAAGACAATTAACTCAAATCCCAAACCCCCATGGAAAAATGAGGAAATTAAGAAACTGAAGAGAAACTGCAGGAGTGCTGAAAGGAGATTGAGGAAGACAAAGTTAAATATCCATTACCAGATTTTACACCAAAAACTCAAAACCTACAATAATACTATCAAACAGCCAAGAATTTCCCATTTCAAAACACTAATTTCCGAACATAAATATAATACCAAATTCCTCTTTTCCACCATTGACCTTTTAATTAACAGCAATTTTAGCAGCTCACCCAAACCCTCAGTCACTCTCTGTAGGGACTTTGCAGACCACTTCAAGAGTAAAATTTATGACATCAGATCCAGTCTTTTATCCCAACAGCTTTTAGCTGTCTCCACACCTGGATCATTGCTCTTACCTGAGGAAACACTGGAGAATTTTGCCCTGGTTGATGCAAGGACACTTGGTCGAGTCTTCTCCCTGCCTTTTAGACCCAATTCCCACGCCGTTTTTAAAAGATTTTATTGATTCTTTGAGGAACAGCTTTTAAACATTGTGAATTGCTCTCTTGAGACTGGTGTCTTCCCCTCCGCCTTTAAGACAGCGGTGGTGAGGCCCCTTCTGAAGAAGAGCAATTTAGATCCGAACATTCTAAGGCAACATCAGCATCACTGTGGATCCACACCAGTACGCATACAGGAAAAATCGATCCACAGAGGACGCCATTTCCTCCGTGGTCCACACTGCCCTCACCCACCTGGAGCAGAAGGATTCCTACCTCCGTATGCTGTTTGTAGACTTCACCTCCGCGTTCAACACCATGATTCCCCAGACTTTGATAAATAAACTGTCCTCACTTGGACTGAGCTCTTCCATCTGCAACTGGATCCTTGACTTCCTGACCAACAGGCCGCAGTCTGTGAGGATTCACAATATCTCCTCCCCCACCATTACCCTCAGCACTGGCTCCCCTCAGGGCTGTGTGTTGAGCCCCCTCCTGTTCACATTGCTCACATATGACTGCTCGCCTATCCATCCAGGCTGTCATATTGTGAAGTTTGCGGACGACACAGCAGTGGTTGGATGCATCACAAACCGTGATGAGTCAAGCGACAGGCAGGAGGTGGAACACTTGGAGGGCTGGTGCAGAGATAACAACCTTTGCATTAATGTAAAGAAAACCAAGGAGATGATTGTGGACTTCAGAAGGGGCAAGCATGCCAACTTCCGCGTGCACATGGGAGGATCCGCTGTGGAAGTGGTCAGCAGCTACAGGTACTTGGGTGTGCACCTGAGTAACAACCTCACCTGGATCAACAACGCTTCCACTCTGGTCAGGAAGGCGCACCAGCGGCTCTACTTCCTAAGGAGGTTGAAAAGAGCTGGACTCACTTTTTGTCCCGCTTACCTCAGGCAAGAGGCTGCGGAGCATAAAGTGCAAAACCACCAGACTGAGAAAAAGCTTCATTCGTGAAGCTGTGAGACTCTCAAACACACGCAAGGACAATTACAAATGGAAAAAAAAAATTACTTTCTCATTTAAACGGCACTGTTCACTTTGATATCACACTTTAAAATGTCACTTTAATATGTCACTGTAATATGTCACTTTAATGCACTCCGAATTTTCATTGCTGCTATGTCTGAAGTCCCATATGGTAGATTTTGTGTAGTCAATCCCATTCTCTTATATTTCTTTATATTTTATTATATTATTCTTATATCGTAGCTATTTTAAAATTGCTCTCAGGGTGTAAAACTGGACCGTGGGATTAGAATTTCGTCCCACCTCATGTACCACATGTGATGTGATGACAAATAAAATTCCTTGATTCCTTGATTCCCTGATTCTCAACAATTACCGGCCTGTATCCAACTTACCATTTTTAAGTTAAATTTTAGAAAAACTGGTTTTTAACCAAGTGAATGTTTTTTTTTTAACCACAAACAACATTTCAGAGAAGTATCAGTCTGGTTTTAGGTGGAACCACAGTACTGAGAAGGCCCTGGTAAAGACTCTAAATGACACCAGGTTCAATTTAGATAATCATAAACTCACAGTCTTTGTACTGCTGGATCTTACTGCTGGATCTTACCGCCGCCTTTGATACAGTAGACCTTCAAATTTTATTAAACAGACTGAAGAACCTGGTCGGCCTCTCTGGTGCTGTTTTTAACTGGTTTGCTTCCTATCTCACGGATCGATACTTCTTTGTTAATATGGATACGTGTTCTCCTGGAACCCATGAGATTTAAATTTGGGGTTTCCTAGGGGTCCATTTTAGGTCCAATTGTTTTTAATCTCTACATCATTCCCCTGGGGAATGTCATCAGGAGCTACGGCATCAGCTTTCATATTTATGGTGATGATACGCAACTGTACATTGCCGTGTCTCCTGATGACACACGGCCACTTCATGCCCTTTTTAACTGCATTTTAGATATTAAGTCATGTATTGCAGCAAATTTCCTACAGCTCAACCATGGCAAAACTGAGGTTTTATTAATTGGTCTTGAAGGCCAGAGAGAGAAACTTTTATCAAAATTGCATAATCTTAAACCAGCACAAACAGTGAAAATTCTGGGTGTGATTTTCGACTCTGAGATTAGTTTTATTACACATACCAAAAACATAACAAAGATAGGTCCGCCCGCTTCTCTCTCAGGCCAGCACGGAGGTGCTGATGCATGCTTTTATCTTTTGTCGTTTAGATTATTGTAATGCCCTGCTCTCTGGCCTTCCAAAAAAGACTACTTTAAATCTTCAGCTTCTGCTGAATTCAGCCACACGAGTGCTGACAAGGACCAGAGGGCGGGAGCACATTACACCAGTTTTAAGATCTCTGCATTGGCTCCTTGTGCGCTTCAGAATCAATTTCAAGGTTCTTTTACTGGTTTTTAGATGTCTTAACGGTCTTGGGCCTTCTTATTTGTCAGATTTACTTTTACCATATCAAACCTTACGGACCCTGAGGTCCTCCGGCACTGGCTTTTTAACCATACCACGTATTCGATCTAAAACACTCGGGGAAACGACTTTTTGTTATTACGGTCCCCGATTCTGGAACAGCCTGCCAGAGAACCTCAGGGCCGCAGAGACTGCTGACGTTTTTAAAAAGAGGCTCAAGACCCACCTCTTTAATCAGGCTTTTAATTGATTTTATTTTTTACTTGATTTTATTTTTTTATTTTTTTATTTTTTTATTTATTTTTAACTTTGTTTGATCTAACCTATTTATTTTTATCTTATTTACTTTGATCTAGTTTTCTTAATATTTTTAAACTGCACATTTTAGTTGGATGTTTTAACCGGATGTTGTTATGGTTTAACTCCATGTTTTAGTTAAACATTTTAATTACATGATATTTCCATTTTCCATTTTTATCTTATCTTAGTTCTCAGCTCCAGTGTTTTCTCATGGGGGCCCACTGCACTGGGAGCTGGCTTAGGTCCACTGCACTGGGGGGATGCCCTGATGGCTGCTCTGACCTGTGGGGCTGGAGGACCCTGCACCTTGGTGTGGGTCCTCTTCTGTGCCCGGGTTGGAACTGTCTCTGTAGCGGTTCCCTGTGGTTGTTGGCCAGGAGCCCTCTCAGTGTAGTCTGCCCCCAATGTCTTTTTCTTTGCCTTAGGTCTGGGTGCCCGGCCATGTCTCTGTTTAATAGGTGCAGTTGGTCTGACTCTGTGTGTATGTCTGTGCATGTGTGTGTGCTTGTGTATGCGGGTACGTGTGCGTGTTTTTGTCTTTGCGTCTCTTGGGGTATTCATGGGGGTGGGTTGGTTTGTTTTTGTCATTGTTGTTTTTAGCCTTTGTAAGGCACTTTGTGTTGCTTTTAAAGTATGAAAGGTGCCATATAAATACAATTTTGATTGATTGATTGATAGTTCCCCCACGACCCTCTTCACATGTTTTGGTAAAAGAAGGATGGCTTGAGCAGTATGTGGTTGGACCTTGTGAGTAAGTAGTTCTGACCAGGTCAGGAATAGACTGACATGTTATAATGCTTCCACCAGAAGTCACCAAAGATATAAAGCAACAAAGTAATGTAATTGAAATATTCCAGATTTCCCTATATAATGTTATCTTGGGTTTCTCATCTCCACCAACTATGGCGTGTCAAGATTTTGTCCCTTTTTTCCCAATACAAAAATGGTTTTCAGACTCCAAAAAAAATAAAAATACAATTTATAAGAGCCATTGTCCCCGAGTATTTCTTGTAAGCAGCCATCCAGTTGTCATGCTATTGGTTGCAATTTGCAAATCACCCAATCTAAGAGACGCATTAATTTCCCGTGTCACTGATTGGTTGATCCCCAGTGAATGGAGATAAGAGAGAGAGAGGTGGTAGCTTCTGCTGTAATGCAAAGATAGTTTCTAATCTGCATATGAATAAGTAAAGTGTATATATATATTTTCTGACATATTAAAGCAGGTAAATATAAGATGTTTTTCTTCGTGGATGTTTGTAGCTGTGATTTGAAATAGCAGAGATGAACTGTAGACATTTCCATTGCACGTTAGAAACATAAAAACATGTGTGCCATAATGTAGGCAAATTACCATATAAGTGTAAAGTATCTGTGTGTTTTTGGGGCAAATTTTCCAATTCTATAAATACTTAAAAAACTTTTTTTAACCACTTTTTTCTACATTTTATGATATGAAACAGATATGAGAAGTCTGCAGAACCCTGTTAAAATTCCAGGATTTTTATGATTTTAAACCAAACAACTTCAGGAAGGGTACCAGCTTTACTATGTCATATGTTTTGTCATACGTTGTCCAACTGAAAAACAAACAAGCCTTTGAGAATGAAAGAAATAAAATTATAAAAAGCTGCAACAACCCGGTTGCATGAAGGTGTACACCTACGAGATCACAGATTTTGTTCCACCATTCAGTCTTCTTGCGTACCTACCTATCCTGAATATAAAATGACTGTGAAAAATCATACATAAGTTCAAGGTGTTTAGGTCACAAATGTTTTTGTTAACAAATGGTAAGATATTCTCAAGTCAAATAATGGGATGTTGATGGACTCCTAGCAAAAACTGAATTCAGCAATTGATACAGTTTTTGAAAATAAATGCAGCAGATCATGACACACCAAAGGTGGAAAACATTTTGAAATTGTATGTTATAGTGTCATTATGTCACAGAATCATGACATTTTACCAAGGCTGCGTAGTATTTGAATCCACTGTAAATCCACATATGGATAAGACCTAATTCCAACAATACGATGTACTCCAAGGTAGATCATTTCTCTTGCTGTTCTTGTTTGCCATTCATAAAATGTGTGAATATATTTTTGAGAGGCACCTGCCTCATGATATGCATGCCACAATCAGTTTTAACACAACAGCTGCTTTTCTGCCGCTTAGCCAGAAATTATGTGTTTTACAGCCAGCGAAGTGTTGAGGTGAGCCGTTATAAATATTCAAAGAGAGAGAGAACAAATGCTGGAGCACAGTTACGTGAGTCTAAATTGCAGAGTTTGTGACTGACGAACAGTAGTCAGGATGAAGAGACACAATGTTCAGAACAAAGTTTGTTACACGACAACTGATGCTATGGCCCTGGGATGATTTAAAAAATTGTGTCTTTTGCTACTTGACAGAAAACAAGTCCTACAAATATGGCGAAGGATCTAAAGTAGTTAGGTATCTTTGGAGACCTACAGTGAAAGGGACAGAGAAATTTTTTTATTTATGGCAAAGTTTATTAACACACTTTTTTGAATTTCTTTTGACAAAATGTTTGGTTTTTAGGTTGAGGCCTGTTTTTGTGGACTTTCTGCAACTTGCTGCCACCTTGGCAGCTCAGAGCGGTAGTGGAAATGCATAGCAGTGGGGAAACGCAGTCCACCCAAACACCTGGTGAGCTGTCCCTAGTAGAAGAGTTTCTCGTTATTGAAGTCAACTAAAGCTGGCAAGTAAGACAAGGATTTACACATAATGTATAACCGTCTGCTTGGAGCTCCTTTCATATCCTTTTCTTACTTATTTGAAAAGCGTGTTTTTACAGAAGTACTAGATTTGTTGTGTTTATAGTTCAGGCGAAGCTTGAAATAAAATCTACAAATATTCCTCTGGGGTGTGGTTCCTCCATTGCAGTCATTGTTTCATATGTATCCAGATTATCCTGTGATTGTATCAAATGTTTTTTTTTTTTCTGATCTAGTCAAAGTAATCTAGAAACCAGCAAAAGTAATTCAAGATACTTTGAAAGTAATTTGGAAATATGCTAAATGAGTTCGGAATCATTCAGAATTTATTTAGGACCTTGCACAGTACCCATCGTTGAAGGTAAGAACAAATTGGAAATCTTTACCAATAAAGTATGTGTTCACCTTCACCAGGACAAATGGTTGTTTTTTTCCAAGCTTAGCAAACTTCAACCTTTTACGCTATTTAGTGACGGCTAAAACAGAAATCACTAAGTCTAAAGTCGTGACTGGATCCGACGACGTAATATGAAATCAATAAGAAATGTCAGAGGCATTTTTTTTTTTCCACCAGTAAAAAAAAACATCCAAGACAGAAGTGGAAAAGGCCAGTCTGTTTTATCGGTGAGTGAACATAAGTAAGCAGTAAGGATAAAAAGCCTTTTTCTTCAACAGTCAAAAGTGTTTAATATCTTGAGTAGGTGGGGCAATTCATCAGGGAGTATTAGTACATGACACAACATGTTTCTATAAATTGATATAGTATTGCTTAAACCTTTTTATCCCAGATTCCATTCCCACAAATTTAGCTAACACAATGTCTTTTTCGTGAAAACATTCATAGTAATAAAATACTAAAATCACTACAAATACATTTTGGACATCACAGCACATATAATTCTACAGAAATCCTTATTTCTTAATTTGACCAAGATTTTTTCAAGAGCAGTGTAAGTACCATCCAATCATACATTGGAAACAGACACTCTACTGAAATAACCTCCGAAAAAGTCTTCCCCAGGTTAAATTAAATATGAAGAACATTTTTTAATTATTACCCCAAACAAAATTACTTAGACAAAAATTAAATAGCTGCACCCATTACTGGGTCGATTTGATAGAATATTCAGACAATAGCTGAAACAAAAGCCAGTTCTGTATTGCTTTAATCTGCATTTGGGAACTGTAAACTTCTGTCTAGCCAGAATCGATTTCCATTCTCCCTGCACCAATATTTTATGAGTTTTACAAAAAAAGTCCTCAAAACCTTCAGCAGTCTAACTGCAAATATTCAACCTGAAACAGAAACTACGGTGGCTTCTGATGCTGCATAGGCAGGATGTCTGGGATCATAAAAACAGCAAACAAAATAATCGATGCTGATGTTGACAAAATATATATGAAGGGGAAATCTCCTTCTCAATTCCGAATCGGTGGTTGGGCACAGATTCCAAATCCCTCCAAGCCACAACAATTAGAGCCAAGGCTTACTATAAAATCCAGCCCTGTAATATTACTCCAGTTTTAAATATTTATAAGCTAGTGACTACAATCCCCACACTCTTTTTATCACTTGTCAGCAAAAATGATTTAGCCCGTGGAAAAACTGAAATACGGATATATGTATTCTGAAATTTACAAGGGCTGTTTGATTATTCAACACATTATACTTCTACCACTAGTTTCAAAAATTGTAAGAGTTCTCTGACTTGAAGTAAACCAGTGTAGAGGAGAGGTCAAAGAGACACAGTACGGCAGTAACAGCAGCAGAGAAAAAACATGTAGTGTGTATTAACTCCCAACAATAAATCAAAATGAATCTGTAAAAGCATACAAAGCTTTATTTAAATAGCAAAAACTATGTTTAGAATACAGCGAGGTAGGAAAGTGATGACCGCATGCTCATTTGATTGGCATCAGACATAGCATGTCTGTTAAAGCTATTTTGTAAAATGAATGCAAATATAATCTTCTCCATCTCTCCCAACTGCTACTGTCTAGGGCCTGCTGGGCCAGATTACTGAAATGAACTAATCCTAATCACTGCTAGGAGGCAATTATGGCCACAAGAAAACAGTTCCAGTAATTCAGTCTGCCTATTGGTCCTTGCACAATATGGATCATCTGACCCTGAATGTATCAGACAACACAGGGCTGTAAATTCAAGATTAAATAGAGGTTTGTTTGTTTTTTTGTGGCTAGATTTAATCCCAGACCTGCATCCAAAACCTATACAGTTGTATCATGAGCAACTTTTTGGCATTAAATAATCAACTGTAGAGTATTGAAACTTGAACTTAAAATCTACGCCATTAACCCCCGAATCAGATGGACGGCATCAACACAGAAATCACTCAGGGAGAGAAAAATCCCACTGGCCTCTCCTTGCACTGATCCATGCACTTGCTATCACGAGCCCTTGTCACCATCATTCGTTTATTCTGGTCTGTACAAAGGCCTTGGAGTGTGTTTGTGTGCGCACGTGTCTGTGTGCGTGATAGATTGAACGGACTATACATTGCCACATCGGCATCCACACCTCCCCAATTGCCACATAATTACATTTCAAAGACACCCTTTGTGTTGACCTCCAAGATGAGCTTGATGCTATATATATTGTTGTGTTCACTGAAAGCCTCGTTATATCATGTGTGAGCACACCTCCCCCTTTCGCATCCCAGGCATCAAATGCTGCCACTTTGGTAACACGCGTTGGTACCTCAGAGATGTGAAGAGAGTCCTCCGACAGTGCCAGTGCACATATATCTATTTTGAAGTTTTGAAAGGACTTCTGAAATTTGACACAGCTTATTGCTCTATATAATGTATTGAAATAATATATACATTTACAAAATTAAACATAAAAACAGTATTTTCATGTTAATAATATTATTACAGTTTGCATGAATCAATTGTATGAATAGTGTTTTTCCTTTGAAATGGCTGTGATACACTCGTAAGACCTCTTATTATGTATTTTTTCAGTGTTTAGTCCTTTTTCATAATTAGTTTTGCCTTAACATGTAACTTAAACTTTAACTTCAAACAGACAACAAAAAAGATTCTTCCTGAAAGAGGGTTTAATAATGTGGCCTATAGAGATATAATAAACATAGCTATACAAGCAGTCCACCCACTGTCCTCTGCTTAACCCAGGTAGAAAGCATGAAAACAGGTAGGACAGGGAACCCCAGAGATCAGTCTCTTAAGTTACATACTACCATTTATTTTGGGGGATTCCACCATGGTCAGAAAAGTTTTTGGGTCTTCCCCGGGGTCTCTTACCAATAGGAAAAGTCCAGAGTGCAGCCACCCTCCAGAGATATCTTATTTTGTATGATCTGCCATCGTGATTTATGTCTTATAACCCAATGTGAGAGCTTTGCTTTTTGGCTCAGGTCAACCGTAGTGGAACAATGGCCCATTACTAAAGGCAAAGCCTCAATACATCTCTCCATCTCTTGTTTCACCCCATAATTACTCGTGAGCAAGAAATCCAGTTAAACTCTCCTGCTTGATGCTAAAACTAACCCCACATTGAGAACGGGCAGTTCTGATTTGTTTTGTTTTATAAAGACACATGGCATCAGACTTGATGACCTGGAACTCATTCCAGTTACTTCACATTAACCGATGAACTGCTGCAGTGTACACTGGTTATCATGATGTGGAAAAGATGGCAGCGTGCACAGACGCCGCGGCTCATGGCTCTCTCTTTCCAATCTCATTGTACAATGGGTATAAAGAAAATTAAAGGGATTCTATTCTATTATATGACCAAAGAAGCCAAATAAATCACATCCAGTCCAAAAGGACAATGTGAGATCCTGAGGTTGCCAAACAAAACTTTTTTTCCATGACTGTGCTTCAAGAAACCTTCCATGAACACCACAAGGACAACCAGTTACAAATTCCAAGCTGCGCTAGAAATGGGCCAAACTTTGGGCCCTGAATGTGGAAACATTTCTTGCTTTGGAAATACAAGAATTGGATTATCCTTTAACACCACCAGATACCACAGACTGGTTAATCATAATCTCATGAATCATGGAAGTATAGAAGTTTAATTAGACGCTGTTGCAAATGTTTAATGACAGTTGTAAATACCAAGGGTGATAGAAACAGTCACTAGGTTCAAGAACCTACCATAAGGTTTGGATTTTTTTTTCTCTTTTAAAAACACAACCATCATTTTAAAAGTGCTTTTTCCATTTGGTCCTGGGAGTCATCAAACCTTTGCTGGTGATTTGAAATACTTAGGTTTGACGAAAAGAAAAAAACAAACAACTAAAAATTCAAATATCTCTAAAGGGGAGAAATACTGAAACAAAGGCTCCTTAAATGGCGTCAACAAATCCAAACAAGTACAAAAATAATTATTTCAATGGACAAAAGTATAAACATTGCAGCATAAAATGTAGCAGTTGAAGCAAATAGCTATTAGCTTTAAATCAATAATGCTGTTATAATGATGCAGGTATCAAAGGCCAGGTGTAAGCTTTCAAATATCAATAAATGGGTAATACAGTATACAGAGAGAAGTTTCAAATATGCCATATTTTTCTATATGGGATTGTGAAAAGACTGGAAAAGATTGAAGCTAAGAGTTGTAGAAGTTTTAGAGATAAAAATATCTTAGACGAAAAAAAAGTTATGTTTTTTTCCCTTTATATTAATGTCGGATTTTCAAGTTAAAATGAAAATAATAGCCAAAAATAAATAAATAAATGTACTACTGCAGTTGTTAGATATTTGCATTTATATCAAATAATATTTCATATATCATATATCAGGAAAGGGCTTCAGAGTTGTTTCTGCTTACATTATAAATATAAATACAGTTTACAAGGTCTTCAAGGTTTATCATAATCATCACATTTCATACATTAAACTCTGAATAAATGATATATTTTATTTAGCTTTTCAGAAATTACCGTACTTAACTGGGATTCATTTAATGCATAATCGGCAGGTGGAAAGAAAATGTTCTATTTTACAAATTAAAATATGAAAACTTGCAGTTTGCATATCTATCCAGCCCCTTTTATTTGGAAATCCCTTCCCGAAGCAATATCTTTTTCATCTAGACCTCATGTATACTGTATGAATCAAAAAAAATTCTTCACCGCAATTTTCCTAACATCCTCATAGATGCAGTTAAATACAGCCAGAATAATGCTATAATGGTCCATCGCCCAAGCCTACATCCAACTATTGACTATCAACTGCAAGGCTTTTAGACAGATGTTCCTGATTTTAAGACTGTAATTGCCAAAAATCTCTATACGTCCGTTCGTTTTCAGATGCAATGCCAAGCCACCAACCCTATGCCAACTAACCTATATGCACTTGCCTTTTTTTTTGCTTTTCCGATAATGTACCCGGAACGCCCAATCACAGTTAATAAAGGAGGATAATGAACTCCTCTCATTATGTAGATGCTAATCATGTAACACAGTCTTGTAATTTGACACACTTGATTTATGGCGAGAGGGGCCCCACCCGCACCGCTGCCAATATTATGCACCAAGAACTTAAAAATCTTTTTCCAGTTAATAATCTGAGCCTTCCACAGTTTGAAACATTACAACGTGGTGCATGCATAATGAGTTGCCGGGGCGATGTATAGCGCACTGAAATGATGCAAGGTGCAAGCTGAGAAACCGAGATCACAATTAGAGCTGTCAATCTGCATGTAGGAAGCGACAATAACAGGCCGTCAATTGGTATAAACTCTTAGACACACTCATACACAGCAGCAGATACAGGTGTTATTTTAGCATTAAGTGAATATCTATCGAAACACTTTATGTTCTTCTGCAGATAAGGAGCATAAAGTCACAAAACTGTAGGTAAGGCTTATTTTTTATGAATGTGCAGCCATACTAACATTGGAGAACATTTTTCTATATATATGCAATTTCTTGGCTGACAGCTTCCATATACTATTATTTGATAAATCAAGTTGCCCACAAAACCCATGTCACTTATTGTAAGCAAGTATGTAACATGGGTAAGTAAGTTATATACAATGACTGCAGTCAGACATTATTTTTTAGGCTTTAGGTGTTTTTCTGCAATAACAATATTTCTCACATGGCATATATCCATAAAAACAATATTCCGGGTATCATGCTTCAGTAACAAGCGAACTTTTACTTAACTGTCATAGAAACAATGCTTTTAGAATTTTCGTGGCCTGCTGTTTTATCCTTTCCTTTCTCCATATTCTAGGATAACAATGTATGAAAACTGTCTGAATAACCTACCATTGACATTTCAACATATAGAAAAAATACTCAACAAATATAAGTGGACAATAAAATAGAAAATGTGGCCCAGATCAGATCATACTTGTTTTTGCAAATTACTTTAAAGCATGGATAAAACAGTTGAGAAATAATGGTAATAATCCTCCAGCTTTTTCTCATTTATGTTGGTTATGAGAATTACTGTAGTAGCAGTAAGCATGAGCTTATTTTATTTGCTTATTTTGGAAATAGTAATGGATTCACCAAATTTACTGTAAATGTATTTTTGATTGGGAAGTGGAGGAAATGGGATGCCATTAAACCGAAAGATGGAGAAGGTGTCTAAGTTTGACAATCCAGTCACAGAATATATCCAACAGCTTTCTGTTAGTGACCACCAACATTTAGGACAAAAAAACATCTATTATAGGAAAAAAATATTTTTGAATTCACAAACTCTTACAAATGCTTACATAAAGCCTTTACCCTCAATAACATCCAGATGTAAGTTTGCTGTCAAAAAGGTGTATGCACAACTCTAACATTTGCATTCGTATTTATACGTCAATTAAGTTCTTGTACCCAAAATTCTGCTCAAATATTTGTGCGTCTTAGAGTATGAATCTAAAAGCTGTGAGTGCAAAGTCTTATGAGTTGGAGGGTGTTGGAGCAACTGCCTCAGGTGAAGCATCACAGGTAAGATCAGTATACAGTAAATTCCTATATAAACAAGTGTTTGCTCCCCCCGGTCCACTGTCTTCTGCCATCCTTAAATAAGGAGCGGGCTGTGTTTGATGTGATCGCGGATCGATTAGTCCGACCTGTGATGTCATCGTAACAATTTTGTACTCGTACCCACAAAGTTGAATTGGTGTCCACAGAGAAAGGAAGAGTTCATAGTCGTAAAAACTAGGGTTGTATTCATAAGACTTTCCACTCACAGCTTTTAGATTCATACTCTCGGACTCACAAATATTTCAGCAGAATTTTTGGGTACAAGAACTTTATTGACATGTAAATACGAATATGAATGTTAGAGTTGTGCATACTGTACTCCTTTTTGACAGCGATCTTACTCCATGTTACAGTAATCAGTTGCACGGTTGTAAGTATCTCAGCCTCATTAAAATTTTGCTTTGCCAAAAGGCAACACACTCAGCCTTTTGTTCCGCTGTGACGTAGCCTGCAGCACTTTTTTTACTGTATAGAACACAATTCACTGTGTAGAAATCTGTGTAAAAAACTCATATGAAAAGATAGGTTACAAGTGTTTATGAAACTATAAATGAAAAGTGCTTAATTAAACTAGAAACGCAACATTGTTTTACATTAATAAATATATATCTGAAATATTATTTGTCTCAATATAGGGGTATTTTTAATAGAAATCATTTTGGTCATTCAAACTGATGAAATTCAGTGAGAAAAAAAAAAAGGTTCTTCAATTGTTGCATGTACACTTAAAATTTAATATTACAAATATTTTGGGCAAGTACATATTTTCAGTTGCTTTTTGTGAACATTTCCCTCATAGTATTTTATGTTATTCTGTCGAATTGCAAACATGATGTTAGCGATATGAATAAATCAATAAAATCTGAGTTAAAGACAAACATGACTGTTTTCTCCACTTATATAAAGATATTGGTAAAAATATATGTATTATTGTGTTCTTAATTCAGTAAAACGGCCTACTTAATGTAGTTGAGCAGTTACAAGGTTCCCAAAAACTGAGAATATCTATGTCCATTCTTTACAAAATGTCTTGGTTAAATGTTCAAAGCAATCATGGTTTAAAAAAAAAGTATCAGTTGGTTTTCGAAAGGAAAAAAAAATAGGAAAGAATGTAAGTAAGTAGTTCCATGGCAATCGATATTTAACAGTTAAAACTACAAATGACAAAAAAGCTAAAATAGCTGCATAAAACACAGAAAAAACAAGAAGAATACTAAAAAAAACCGTTTAATTATTTCAAAGAACTTGAAATTTATTTCACTGCTATATTGATTTTCTTCAGTCAACAGCTTGTCAAAAAAAGAAAAAAGAACATTGACTTTTTGTTTTTTTTCCCCCTTGTCTTTCTAAAAGATTTGCTGAAAATCTTTTACATCGCGGAGACGGACACAATCAAATGTCTGGTGTCATACTCATGATAAAGCTGAAAACTACTAAATCTTCTTAGCCTGAACACTGGCTCCTGCAAAGAGGCGAATTTGGCAGGCAGCCCAGGCAAGAGCAATTCTCCAGAGCCAAGCAGTGGCAGTGACATCCCATCACCATGGAGACCAGGAGATGCCTAGAGGCTGGTCAACATCACAGCGGTGCTTAAAAATATACCAGGACAGGGAGAGGCGATGCCCTTACACTTTCCAAGCAACGAAAGTTAAGAAGTGAACTTTAAATTTCACAGACACGCATATTTTTCTCCAGTATATATGGTACATACAGTAGCTACAGAAAAGCTGTTTTTAGCATTTATGCAATTACCCACTTTCCTTACTGTAAAAGTTTCCTTATTACAGTTTCCTGCTAAGCATACAGCACAACTACACAACCTAACAAGTCTAAGAAGGATATGCCTGCAGTTTTATCCATCCAGCATTATAAGTATTGACCTAGTATTACAATCCAATGGGAAAGAAAGCAACTCTTAGTTGTATAGGATTGTATTGTACAATATCAATTTAGAATACAGCGAATGCTCCTTATACAAGGTTTACCAAGCCCAAACCTATTTATAGGTTTTTATATGGAACAAATCCTAAAATTACTTGTGGAACAAGCTTTTTTTTCTTTTTATTTGTTTTTGTTCCCCTGCTGTCCATAGCTGATATAATCGAAAAAAGGAAAAAAAAGTAGCTTGGCAAGGTGAAATTCTTCTCATCTACACGGCAGGAGGGTTATCACTGTTTACTAGCTGTTTACGTGTAGATGTGATCCCCTATCCCTATGGATTCCATGTGTTAATTATATGTAGTTCAAATCTATGTGATCATTTATATCATAACAAGAATTATTCAGAATTTTAATTGAAAATTGTTTTTTATTTGACAATAATGCAAATATTGTCACCAGTTTGCCTGGTGGAAGTAAAGGATCCATCCAAACATTTTAAAGAAGAATGTGAATAAATTTAAATGTAAGTTCATAAAGCGACACTAAAGATTTTTCAATTCTGGTCGATTTTGGTGGCCAGTGTGGACAAAAGGAATTCTGTTTTGCCTGATGAAGACTATGTTTCCTATAAGGGCCTGTGCATAGCGTTGTATAATCCTGATCTCCCGGCTGCAGTTGGATTGAAATACATTTCTGTTTCCAGTGACTGTGTGAAGGATGAACAGCGATTAATCGAATGGTTGCGAAACAATGTCAAAAAATAAAAATGTACCCCAAGAAGCTCAGCAATAGAAAATGTAGAGTAATAAAATAGTATTAAAACCAAATTATCCAGCTTTTTTTAAATTAAATGAATTTAAAAATAATACAAATAAAATAATAAATACTAAGAATTACAGCCACGTTTTGTAGTCTTTGGTGAAAAGATTGTTAATGTCGCTTGACTTCAATCAAATTAGGTTGTACACAGTAAGCTCAGCTCTCTGTTCATCTAAAACCTCTGGCTAATAATTATCTCACTTGTTTTTATTGGTTGTTGGTGGAAAAAATTGAAAATAAATATATTACAAAAAGTTCATTCTTACACCATTTTAAACCACAGAGTTTAACCACTTACTGGTTTGTCAAGAACAAAACAAATTTAAAAGATAAGCATGATTGGGGGAGATATAGATGTTTCATATCAAGCTTTAACTGAGAACCCTCCTGCTTACTTTGCTTTTGATATTCCCCACAAAATGAAGTATTGATTCTTCATTATCATCACCACTAACACTACCATAACCCCACTGTAGAGGATTTTAATAAATTATGCATACACTGTTCAAACACAATCTGCACATTTCTAATTGCATCCCCACTGATCTCCATAGCAACAAAGGCTGTAAGCACAGCCGTGTTTCCTCCCCGTTCCCGGCTACAATTAGTCATTTTCCCCTCCCTTTGCTCTAATTTCCCTGATTAACTCTAAATCAGATATTGGGGGGAAAAAAGTCAGTAACGCTTTCATTCATTTTTAATAATGCCTAACAATGCTTAAATGGGTGTCATTGTTTTCTGTGTTGCCTTGCCACTCGTGCCTATTGATACAAATACAATGATAACAAAACTGAAAAAAGGGATTTGTGTTAAATTTCAGTAAAAACTCCCAAGTGTTCATTTGGCAAGAAACGATTCATGACGGGGCGGATTACGTTTCCATTATAATTCATGTTTTATAACTTTTTTACCACTGATTTATTTTCTTTCACTTTCCAAATGAAGATTCTATTCCTCCCTTAGATTTTATTAAGGTATTTTTTACATAGACAGCCGTGTTGAAATGTAAATACAACTAAGGATTTACTTTGCAACCATAAATTCTTAATTTCCTTAACTTCCCTACTATTTTAGATATGGTCTATCCAACAATAAATGTAAATTTGGACCTGTACTGAAATATTCTTGAAAAGCTGAATCTGCAAATACCGAACCATGATTAGATGTAAGTCAATTATTTATCGGTCCCTTAATACTTCTACTTCTATAACTTGGAATATTTATGTATTTGCTGAACAAATTGTTTAACATTTTAAATAAGAAATACTATTCATATCTGCTTTATTAGGCCTAAATTTTCTTTGTTGTAAGAGAAAATCAAACTTTTTCTTGATTGTGTGGTTACGCCTGCGGAGATCTGATCATCTGTTGCCCACAAAAAAAAAAAGACATTTTCACAATTTACTCACAATTTACTTTACAGTTTCAGTTTTTTCTTTATCTTTATTTACAATTATTGTATCCTGAGGAATCCTAAGAAAATGTTGATCTCCAGGAAAATTCATGTTTTCTTAATGTTAATGCTTCTCATGCTTCTATTCAATAAATTGAATGAAAACAAAGTAAAACCTTCTACAAAAGAAACAGAATTCCAAAAGATCCAATAAACACTTGCAACATTAACTCTTTATCAAGGCTTTAGCTTGGATGTGGACACATTTTATTGCTGCATTAAAATTGCCATACAGTGCTGTGAGAATGGGAGCTTTGGTCTCTTTTCCCGAACGTACTTGCACTTGGCTTTACAACAGCTGGTTGAAGATTATTAGTTGTCGCAGTATGTTTTAGGTTACCGTTATACACGCCATATATGATATATGGCATGAAAGCTCTGATTCTCAGTTCTTTTTCAGCGATGGGACTTTTCTGATTGCAGTCTTTCACAGACTTACAGTAATACTACACCATACACAGCAGGGCCAAGGGGAGCCATTACGCTGGTGCCAGTTACTGGGGTAAAATAATAATTTTTAAAAAAAGAGCAGGGAGAACATAAAATAAAGATGGATTCATAAAATGTGTACAGAAGAATTAAGTCAGAAGAGCAGTGATTGAGTTTTGATTTAAAAGGTCTCCATAGACGGGCTGTATTTAATTAAACAGTGGGAGCTTGTTTTAGAGCGCTCTGGCTTCTGCGATCTTCATTACTAACTACTTTACATCAGGGAACATCGGAAACCAGCTGTTTAGAGAGTAACAGGTTTGGAGTTGTACCAACAGAAAGCTTTTTACAGAAATTTACATTAATATTATATGGTTTTACAATGACTTTTTAAGTTATCAGGCATCCAAGTGAAAAAATGTATTTTATTCTCATTAAATAAGTTTCCTTTTGTTGTTGCTAGTTAACACATGTAGGTGTTTTCCTGTTTATTTGAAATTATTTGTATAGTTTATGTTTGACTCTCAGTTGTTGCAAACAGCTTTAAAGTACAGAGATTATGTGTTTGTGAAATGTTAAAGGCTACAAAGCAGATTTGTAGAACGGGTGTTAAGATTAAATAGTAAAGCCAATAACCAGCTTTAATAAAAGATGGAGCTGTTTTCTCTTATTATCTTATTTATTATGCAAACAAGGTGTGAGAGTGAAAAATCTGTCCTGGGAAATAAAAATGTAATTCAAACTGTTGTATGGAGCAGCGGGTCCTCACAGTGTAGTATTTATTGGACAACTGGGCCTTAATGTGTGAGAAATGCTAAAACACACACAAGTACAATAATAAAAAGACAAGTTTGACTTTCTGCTGTGATTTTAACATAAGCTGTGATTTATTGCTACAGCACCTCAGCAGAAATCTATGAAATATGCAACTCTAGGTGCAGCATTGTTTCAGACGAAATATTTTCAGAATTTTTTTTTTCTATGCAATACAAAAAATCAGAAAAAAAAAAAAAACACATTACAAAGAAAATAAAACATTTGTTTTATTATGTGGAGCAGATGACAACGATCATCTCTGCTGTGATGTTCGCCAGCGACTTTCTAACAGATGCTTTATGGATATTGAATTTGACATAAGACCACCTGTCTTCTCTGGAAAATGATTTTAACAATATCTGCCTCATGCTTTCACAGAAAAAAACCAACAACGTCTCAAAATGTACTTTATTTGGTTTCTTTCGCTTGCTTTTCCCTTCTTAAATTTGAAGGCACCTTGGCATTTACACAGACGCGCCTAGCACCCATCCATCTCCAGTGCTGCATCATGCAGGCATCTAAACAGAACATGTCTGTTAACAAGATCTCCCTTTGGCTCCCAGTGCTGATTAGGCCAGGTAGTCGATAAAAACCACAGCCAGAGCTGTGGCGCGCCGCACACACACTTGGGTGTCTTTTATCAGCCTCTCTCCAGCCTTCAGCCTCACCAGCAGTCAATAGCAGGAAGAGACTAATCCATAACTGCAACGGCAGCAGGGCGTCTGACGCGAGCCCACATGATTAAGAGTGAACATTCTGGCAGCATTAGCACAAACATCTGCCGAGCGAGGAGCGACACTTGCGTACCCCCACCCCCGCCCATATCGAAAACGGGCCGACCATGCAGAAGAAAGAGGAACGGGGCCTCCATCTGCGCATGCACACACACGCTGAGGCGAGAGGCGAACACACAGACTCTCACAGCCGGCTTCATTTGACACACAGCTGGGCGAGTGTCAGGGCTGAGCAGATAAATGCTTGCCCTGCAGTACGTGGAAAACAAAGGTGTTTCCTCAGAGGATGGAAAAGCTGCAGCGAAGCCGAAAAATGCAGAGGCGTACACAGCGTGTGTGTGTGTGTGTGTGTGTGTGTGTGCGTGTGTTGCGTGTGTCTGTGCACAATGATAAACATACAAAGACAGTGATTTGTTTTTCTTCCTTTCCTTCTTTGTTCTGCCCTCAAACCACCAGAGCTGATTTTTTTTTCTTGTCTGTTCTCTTCCCCCCCCCCCACCAAGCAAAGCAAAATCTCTTTCAATAGTCCTCATAACGAACGTTCTATGGGTTAAACAGCCTCAGCATTTATAAGTTAAAAAACACATGTTTTTTTTTTAGGTACAAATTTTAATAGTTTTTGCACTTAACACAATTGTGATTATGGTATCCGTGCGTCGCTTTGAGGTTCGCCCCAGGTGGTCCTGGGCAGACTTATAACCTTTCCTGGTGCAGAGCTGAAATCGAACTGATGAACAACGGGATGAGGAGGCAGCGCGGAACGTCTCTCCCCAGCCAACAGCGTAATGGAGCCTCTGGCTGTAATAGCCGCGCCGTTTGTGCGCACGAGCCCCGGATGTTTGCTGTGTGTTTGAGCTCTTGTGCATTTGTGTAAAGCACTCCCACCTGCCAGGGTGATGGATGCTCCTTTTTGTAGCACAGGTTAGAAGGCATCCTTGATGGGATAGGCCAGCTGTTCATCACTCCTGCCTCTTCTTCGTTGCCCCACTTCACACCTCCATCTATTCTCTGCCTCTTTTTCCAGCTGTACATGATGAATGGCCCATAAAACAAATGTGCATTGCGATTCCTAGCAATTCTTTCTCCGCCACAAGCTTTTTATACTTCTTTTTTTCCCCGCCCTGATCCATAGGTCTTCCGTATAGGATTGGTAGTTAATGAATCTCAAAAGTTTTTCATTTAGCTCGATCTACAGACAAAGTGGAGCTATCTTCGCTGATCTAAGCTGTATACCTTCACCTACAGTCGCTTTAGATAAATGGTATGCAAGGGAATCCTGGGTTTTAGGCTTAAGCTCAGAGCTGAGGTTTTTTACCTGGTCGATACCAATTTTCTGTTCAAACTTTTACTTATTTTTTGCTTCCTCTGATTTTATACAAGGTTGTAACACACAGTGTTTTTAACACCCAGTTCTGAATCCAATGGTGAAATGACTTACAAGAAAATATTTTAAATTTCTTTCAGCATCAAAGCATCCCGTTAACATCTATTTATGAATAAACAGAAAAAACAGCATTGTCTTCAAGGTAAATAGGAATTTGTGGCAATAAAAAAGAGGGGGGGGGCACTTTTACAAGCAGGCATTTATTGACGTTTCAGTGTGATTTAAAGGTGGTCGCGCTAAATCAAACAGGCTAATAAACGCTAACGTCCGATGGCTTTGATGGACTGAATTGTTTCAGGACAAGTTTCTTTTTTCTTTCCTTTTAAATAAGGGGTAAAAAAGATCCAGTTTTCAGTTATTTTCATACATTTCTATCCAGCATTCAGTGTTTAAAACGTATGTTCATGACCTTTTTTATGTTTATTAAACTAAAATAGTGCATGAAATATCTTTCTTTTATGAGTCTAACATTATAGACCAATAATTATAGTGGCTCCTACATTTTTATGCATTAAATTACCTAGAAAACAAATTCAATTGTTCAGCTTTTGAACTACCAATTCGCATATCGAGACATAATGTCCACTTTTGATGTCTGGCTAACTCATCGGTGCTTTTGTTCCTTAAAGTTATTTTCAATAAGCAGGGAGGGAATTTATTTTAGTCTGCATTAGGCTGGGTTTCTATAAAGTCAAGATAATACCAATCTTAGCTCAACGTAAAGGCACATTTGACAACAAACACTGTGAACAGAGCTTCAATATCCTAAGTACATCTTGTTTATCTAAGCACAGCCCCACTCTGATGAATCAGTCGAAGAACATTAATCTTTGTTTACTCTAGCTGCCAGAAAAGATACCCAGGGATTTACGCAGTCTCTGGCTTCCTCCCTTCCACATAACTGGTCCTTTCAGCGCTACTCACCCACTTATCCAAACAGGGAGATGTAAAGTGAAATGCATTAGGTTTCAGTATCACACGTAGCCATTACTGAAGTTTGCAGTGGTTTCACTTTTCATTCGGGTGGGACAGGAAAGTGGGTGATGGTGGGTGGGGGGTGTGATCTTCAGGTTCAAAACCAACAACCCACTGAAGCCAAACACAACGTTTGGAATGTAGACGGCGCCATCAGCCGGCTTGCTTGGAGGGTTGACTTGATAAACAGAGTAATTCATCATCAGTTTTCCTGGCAAGGCACCACAGAGTCAAATCTTAGTGCAGTAGGAAAGGGAGATGGGGGGGTCATGTTGTTGATGGTTAATTTGAATAAACACGAGAACATCAACATTAATGTTGATTGCTGATTAAGTTCAGATCTATTATGTTCTCCCAGCAGAGTCCCCCCCCCACCGTTCTTCTTTTTATGTCACCTAGCTGGCATGCCTCTTTCTTAGTCTCTTTATCTACATCTTAAATGTCTGACAAAATGCATTAGATAGTTTGTGTGTTTGTTGGCATCAAGTGCTAAAAGCTCTTTGATCAAAGCTGTGAAAAGCAGCCAAGTTACTGTTAAATATTCTGCTTTAACCTCATCCAGCGGGCTCACTTTCATTCGATCAGCAGCCAGATAACTTTATAGATTAAAGCTGACTTTTGTCTTTTACAAAAAGGAAAAGATGTATTTTAAAAGATTAGTAGGGTTAGTAGGATGTCATAATGTAGGATTTCAAACCTGCAACAAGAAAACACTGGTCGCTTCCCACCCCACACTTTAGTAACGTCTACTCTCATCTTCGTAGGGTTTTTTAATTCTGTTTAAAGTATATTATTTTTTTAAGCTTTGTTCTAAATCTGTAAAAAATAAGGACATATGTCTATAAAACCTAGATGATTTATTTTCCCATCATTGGCCTGAAGGAGGGCTGGTAAAACAGGGTTGAGTAATACGAGCGGTGACGTCGTAAAAGTCCAACTCTGTTGGAAACGTCCACTCGGAGAATTTCACCTTTTACAACAGAGTCAGCGTATTGACAAACAGACAAATCAAAGAGGCAAACTACAGACCACGGGAGGAAAAAACTCAATTTGGAGCCACAAATAGACTCCTGCACACCGACGCTCCCGCTTAACTGCCACCAGGTGTGAGTGAGCGTGGGAGAAAAGGGCAGTTTCTTTGAATGAATCCGAACAACACACAGTATCTTTAATGAAAAAAGAAACATACAATGATTGTAATATGTGTGTACCTGTGAGCGAGAGGGAGACAGCAGTTTATCATTCCTCTGCCCTTCCTGACCAAGATATTTCATAAGGAAGAGAGTGCATCACTCAAAGTAGCTATGGCCCTGTTAATGGTGAGGTGAGTGTGAAAGGTGGCTTTTAAATCAATGCCAATGTGCCATTTGAGCCTCCTTTTTATCACGCAGCGATGTGGCAGATAGTGCTGATCACTGGAACTCAAACATGATCACTTCCTGACACGACAGACTCTGCGGGCTCTTAATCTCTCGGGTTAGCCCATCCCGTGACAGCCAGAGTGTCTCCATGCATACAAATTGATGAGCAGGTCTGATCCTATCCCATCATGTGGTAAGTGGTGTTGCTTAAGCGCAAGGACAGACAACTCCTGGGATAATTTCAAGGTAAATTCAAATGGCTCTGGGTTCAGACAGAGGTCATAATCAATTTGGATAATTTCCTATAAAGAGGCTGTTCTGACATGTAGATGTACAACATTGTACACACGCAGTCACAAACACATCTTTCTTTCCGTTTTTAAGAGAACCTCAAAGGTGAGAGCCCCAGAGATGCCATGAGAAGTTTAATTTTACTGTTGCCATGGCGACAGAGTTCAGATGTGCCCTTAGCCCTAATAAGCTGCATGAAGTAGCACAGATGGTAATAAGGAAGTCTCCGGTGGTATGAGACATCTGCTATAGCACACAACAATGTTTAGAAACAAATACGCTCACATAGGTAAAACACAAACAGGGAAGAGTTTTCGTCTCGCGCGAGTTCCAGACCAGAACGTGAAATCAACCTGAAATCAAAACAATTGATGTTCGTAAAATAACCTGCTTAATCAGCTCTCTTATGACACCATCACTGTTGTTCCAGATCAAGAATCAAGAATCAAGAATCAGTTTATTTATATAGCGCCAATTTACAACAGGTGTCGTCTCAAGGCACTTCACAGAAAATCAATTAAAATCAAGGATACATTCTAACAAATCAATTTGAAAAAGTTTCAAATCTAAGGAACCCCAGCAGATTGCATCGAGTCATTGACTTGCAGCATTCACTCCTCTCGAATCAGCAGACCAAAACAATGGCTTGTGTTGTCGTTGACTTTACAGCAATCTCTCAGACTGAGCATGCATGTAGCGACAGTGGAGAGAAAAAACTCCCCTTTAACAGGAAGAAACCTCCAGCAGAACCAGGCTCAGTACAAGCAGCCATCTGCCACTACCGACTGGGGGTTTGAAAAGACAGAAAACTAAATTAGAAGCACAGGATACTGAAATAAAAGAGTTTATAGCAGCAGTTGTAGAACGTGACTGGAAGCATCTCAGCCCATGTTCTCATCCAAAAAGCTGTCTCAGCTAACAGAATGCCAGCCCAGGTGTGGTTACTATGGAGAGAAGAACACTAATAGAAAACAAAAGGTTAACAAGGTTGAAATAATGGTAACTAAGTAGATTGGACAAAGGAAGAAAGTAGCAGAGAGAGAAATGGTCAGATTGTCCTCCAGCAGTCTAAGCCTATAGCAGCATAACTATAGAAAAACTTAAATAACTTAACCCTATAGAGTGAGACATGAAGATGGCAGAGCAAAGGAGAACCGTCTGTCAAGATTAAGTTGCTCCCCAACCGGATTAGGCTGTCTTCTCTACCTCTTCCTAACTATAAACTTTATCAAACAGGAAGGTTTTAAGCCTACATGTGAAACTAGACAGGGTGTCTGCATCACGGACTAAAGCTGGAAGCTGGTTCCACAGGAGAGGAGCCTGATAACTAAAAGATCTGCGTCCCATTCTGCTTTCTGCTGAGATTCTAGGAACCACCAGTACACCTTCAGTCTGAGAGCGAAGTGCTCTGTTAGGGACATAAGGAATAATCAGATCTCTGATATACGATGGAGCTTGATTACTGTGGGCTTTACATGTCAAAAAGCGTTTTGGACCAACTGAAGGCTTTTAATTGCATTTTGTGAACTTCCTGCTAATAAAAAGGTTACTATGGTCCAGCCTTGAAGTAACAAATGCATTGACTAGCTTTTTAGCATCTGTCCTAGAGAGAATATTTCTAATTTTTTCTATATTCCTAAGGTGAAAGAATGGCTACATGTTGTGCATCACACACCCCATAATGCCAACAGTGTTTGGCATTTCCCTTTAATGCAGACTCTTTACTTTTTAAGACCAGATCATGCACAACACCATAGACTTCTGATTTTTTAAAGACAGTGATGAGTAACAAGCTGTGGTGTCTCTACAGAGGTGGCTGTGCAGCTCTGTGGCTGCTTAAAATCAAGCAGTGTAATTAAAATAATACAGAAATATTGAAGACACATGGATTCACGTATAATCAAAGGTCTCAGTCTTGAGTGCTGACAAGCTCAGTTACCTGAATCCTATCGAGATGTTCAGAAATTGGGGCAAACCCATTAATATTTGTTTAAATAATGGAATGTCTAAAATCACTGTGCACATGCCCAACACGTGCTCAAAGACAACCAGGAGGATAAAAATAATGTGGCTCCAAGCTCAAACCATGCAGTTAAATTTCATAAAATGACGTTTACTATCCGTCATATTAAGTTCAGTCATCTACATTTATGTAAAAGATTCACTAAAGGTGTAATGGTTTGTGCTGTTTTATGTTGTTACTTTAAATCTGATAAATGTCCTATTAAATGCAGCAAATATGTGCTTGCTAATAAATGTTTTGATTCTAGGCCCTACTTCACTTATTTTATGGCAGAGTAGCCTTCCAGAATCCATGTAAACCATTTTTTTGATTTTCCCAAACCCTAATTGATTGATTCATTTATTTTACTTAGGAAAATTTAGATAGTGAGATGGACAAGGGCTGCACATTTTAACAATACATACTATGTAAATATCTCACATCAGCCAATATCATTGTGTTTAAAAAAAGAAAAAAAGAGCCAAGTGTCTGAACAGAAGTCTTTCAAAGATGACCAAGGTAACTAAATTATGTTTATTCTATTATGTAATCATTGAGTTGTTTATGATCGCATGCGATATGCTGTGGACAGTAGTGTTTATGTGTGTTTGAAGTCGTTTTTACAGGTATGTCTGGGTGTAAAATATTTTTAGGATTCTCAAAAAGCGGGCAGTATAGATGTTTTCACATTAATCTCAAACCACTTGCTGGCAATGCGTGTTAGTTTAAGAAAAAGTCCCTTTTAACAAATATTTAATATGTTGTCAGTTTTTCCTAGCGCCCCATTAGCCACTATAATATTCTTTAGGATAAAAAGCTTAACAATGATGCAAACTATATGAGCCTATGGAGTTTTAGGAATGTAAAAAAATCAAATGTTGAGGTAACAGTAGCATACTATTTTAAACAAAGAGGACCAGTCTACTTGCACATTTTCCCCCAAAATATATCGACTATGCAAGATACTTAACACATATCTGTTCACATTCTATCTTCATACTTATGAACAACTAATATATAATTTTCTCAAACATAAAATATAAAAGCCACAGTTATTCAAAAACTATCAAACCTAAATGAATCCAAAAAGTGGATGTGTAGGGAATAAATATCATATAGTCCAGCTGTGCTTTATTGAGCAGGCAGACAGAGGAAAAAGAGCCTCTATAGAAGGTACCAAATATGACAGACCACACCTGTCTTATTTTAGGTCAGTTACATAAACAACATTATTTCATTATTATTATTATTATTATTTTTAATTTAAGATAAATTATGTGTTAGAAATGTATATATTATTGCGTATTTATTATTAAAATCAAAGGATTTACGTTTGTGCGACATTTTATACACACTTCATTTTAGACAAGTCCACCAATCCTTGATACAATTAACGTTATAACAATTGCTACCAAAAACCAACAAACAAAAAGAAATCATTATAACTTCAAAGCTTCTATTCACCTGTATTGCAATATTACATGGTTATTACCACAATCCATTGTTCTGGAGACCACATTTATTTTATGTATTGTTTTGTAAAATTGCTTATGTCTGTAGTTTGCTTCAACTCCTTATACCCTACACATAATAATATCTATCAACATAATGGTCTTTCCTCGTGATACCATATATTTTATGAAGAGAAACTGTTCCTCCTTCAGCAAATCAAAGCCACAGCATGATGCTGCCACCGCCATACTTCACAGTTGGAATGATGTTCCCAGTCTTAGAATGGCCCCTATTTTTTGGAACAAAGTATTGATGGTCATTACAGCCAAAAACCTTGGTTTCCTCAGACCACAGGACATGTCTTCCTATTTACATTTAAAAACTGTTTTATAGCTTTTTAAATATTTTTTAGAGTTATGGCTTCATTGTGGATGAGAGGCCTTTTATTCAATGTCAGTACAGCTATGTTTTACTGTGGATATTGGCACAGTAAAACAGAAAACTAAACAAATTCAAAAACACTAATGAATAAATCTCTGCATATTGTATCTTTTTGCTGATTGCGGCATTTAGCAACTTAAATTCATTGGGTAAGAGTAAAAAATCTAAAATAGGATAATTTTGTTCTGATTTAATTTCAGACACTGAGGGTCCATGGGATTTGTCTTTACTGCATATATTCTTCGGTTTTCAACTGCATGCGGTGTAAATTATTATGGTAACAGCAGAACAATGTAACATAGTTGACTCTTTTTTTTTGCTGATTCTGAAACCAAATGTCATTTAGTTGACATGAATCTTGATGGAAGCATGCCAAACAGTTTCTAAAGTAAAACTAGACAGTCTAATGTAAGGAATAATTTGTAACAGCCTACTACAAGCATTAGAACTCTATATGGACGAGGTAAAAAATTGTCCATGAAAAAAAGAAATGTTTATCAATTTAAGGTGCGGTTTTTATGAAAAAAATAAACAAATCTGCTTTTGGTTTGACTATGTTTGTTACGGAATACAATGCCTTGCTTCACAGAATAACTCTAAAATGTTTACATTTCCAGATCCTCAACACAAAGTCTACAGATATAGAATTTCTTATGTAGACACCCAAAACCAAGACAGGTTATCTGAAACCTTGAATGTATCCACTGTAAAATATGCCTGATATAGAGGAAAACCCTAGCAGCTGGATAATGGCCACTTATTTGTGCGATTTATTATCCGCATATTTTCCTAAAGTTATCTGACAACGTTATTAGTCTTGGGAGAAAGTGCTTCTATACCATCCTGCCATCCTCACCTCTTCCAATGCAAAGCTGCCACATCATCCCTCATTTCTTTGCATTCAGTATTTATCTGTCCACCCCCACACAGGCTTTCTACCTGCAATACTATATTTTAATATCATATATATATCATATATATATACACAATACATTTTCAATGTGATTCATTTGGCATTAGAAATATGAAAGTAAATGTGAATATTACAACAACTTTCCTAAAACTGAAAAAATGTAGAAGTATTATTATAGGTGTAGGGTTCTCTAAAATCGACTACAAATGTTCAAATCCATAGTAGGGCAGGACTTTGTTTACCAGATACCCCCTTGTTTTTTTCTGTTTAGAAATAAATTATGTTCATGTATTAATTATTTTATTGTATTTTTTAAGAAAATATAAACATACTGTGCATTTTTTTGTTAACTTCCTTTGATAAAATAATAGACTCCAATTTTTCCCGGGGAAGCGGGTGGTGAGAGTTCATCAAGGAGGGAGAGAGGAGGCTGCGTGTCCTCGGCAGAAAAAAGGAAACGACGGGAAATATCTGCAGACTTAACTGAAACAAGTGGGCCCAGCTATTTGACTTTTCTTGCTTTGTATTCACGAGGAAGTATTAACCGAACATTTGCGTGCGGGTGAGATTTCAGCAGAGGACAAGCATCAGCCGGTGGGCCGAGAGTGCCGTGCGGAAACGAACTACCTCGACACCAGCCTGCGACCTGTCCGGATACACGACCACGGGTTCGCTGCACCTAGAGGTTGTGTGAGTACTTGAAGTTGGATCAAACCGAGTGCAGTATACTGGTTCAGGACGGAGGTTTAACTATCCCGGTTTCACTGTTCATATATTGTTCTTCAAAATGGATGACAATGTTACACCTGGGACGCACCGGTAAAGAAAATATTACAAGCGCTATTCTTTATATGAACGAACTCTTTATATGTGTTTTTCATTTTTTAAAGTTCCGAAGCAAATGTTAAGTTTAAAGAGGTGAAATAAATTTTTTATTGTGTTTCACAGAGTGTTGTATAATCTTTTTTTTTTTATTATAGAAATTTGTATTTCTCAGGGCTTATTTTCCTTTGGGGTTATTAACACAACACAATAGAAGTTTTATTACTGAAGGCACCGCTTTAATTATTTTGTAATTTATTTATATTGGTTGGTTTGTTGTCCCACTCTAAATTAACTAAATTTAGTAGGAGAACCTAGGACCCTGTGTTATTTGGTTGAGTGTGACCTCAGTGTATAATATAATTACCAAGTAACCCCAAGAAAAGGGGTTACATAGGTTCTTACATATTGAGTAATATCGCTGTCAAAAAGGTGTTTGCGAAACTATAACATTCATATTCGTATTCATTTGTTAATAATGTTCTTGTACCCAAGATCCTGCTGAAATTTTTTTGAGTCTGAGAGTAGGAATCTAAAAGCTGTGAGTGGAAAGTCTTATGAATACAACTGTAATTTTAAACACTACAGACTCTTCCTTTCTCTGTGGACACAAATTCAACTTTGTGGGTACGAGTAAAGAATTGTTAGGATGACCGGTTGGAGAAACTGCCTCAGATGAAGCATCACAGGTAAGATCAATATAGATTTCTATATAAGAAAGTGGTTGCTCCACCCGGTCCACAGTCTTCTGCCATCCTTAAATTTGGATGCGATTGTGGATCGATTATTCCCTGTACATGTTAAGCATATCTATTTCTCATTTTCTAACACGTTTGATAACCAATAGCATTCTGTATCTGTAACCACTATAAAATGTGCAAATGTCAGCAAAAAACAAATAAACTAATTCATCACATTAAAGCATCTCTTTTTGTCCACTTGACATAACTCCTCTCTCTCATAAAAATGACTTTGTACCGTTTTTAAAAACCTATCCAAAGGTAAGATGTAAACTTTTTGACAGCTCTCTGGTTTTTCCCTCCCTTCCAGGTTAGAAGCCTGGGTGTCATCTTTGACAGCACTACATCATTTCACTCCTATATTATGATTACAAGTTCCACATACTTCTTTTTTTGCAATATAAATCAACTCTGGCCTTCCCTCCCTCTATACGCTGCTTCCATCCAGGTCCATAGTCTTGTCATTTCTCCAATTGATTACTGTAACTCTCCTTAAAGGCCTCCGTCAGAATTCCCCTCGGAATCTTCAAGTTCTCCAGAATTCGGCTACCTGCGTCCTTACATCAAGTATACTAAGGATATTCAAAGATAGAAACATGTTTTTATATTTTTTTTATTTGAAAATAAAAAGGGTAATTTTTGACCCATGTTCTATCTTAGAAGTGTGACGATACAACGCAGCATTTGTTACTTAATTTAATGAAAGCAATAAGCAGACATGACGATAAAAAAGACAAACAATGAACCTCTGGAATGCTCAACAAAAGGCGTAACAGAGTTGATAGATATACTTATCTCATTACCATAATTGTCATTTTGCTACAGTGCCATTCCGATCAATTATAAAGAAAAAGAGTCTGGTGTTTTATCAAAGAACATCTGTACAATCTTTTAATTTTATTTATAAACATTTATCGTAAAGTTTCTGTATTTTCAACTGACTAAACAGATTCAAATCCCTTTTTGTTCATGTAAAAGGTTTTAGGTAAATCAATAAAGATATACTAAAGTGAAAGAAAATTTAGCCAGTCTGATTTTCAACTTGAATTTTAGTCCATTGCTCAATTTGTGTTAACAACAGCAAATTTTCATCATGACAAAGAGGACCAACAATCATCCATCACTGTCTGGCAGAGCGACTATCCTGTTCTTGGGTTGCACCTCTTGCTACAGGTGGAATCAATACAAAGTGGCAGTGATTCACCAGATAGTGAGCTCTCACTTCTGTCGGTGTTTCTGATCGCAGACCATACCTTGTTGATGTTGCATTTACCAAAGGCATCTAAATGTTCCCTCTTTTTTTTTACACCTGTCATATGCAAATTGAGCGCGATGGAATCTACAGGAGGTAATTCCATGTTGTCTAAAATCATGTGTGAATACATTAGCAAGGCATGCGCTGGACTTTTCGCTAAAAGAACACAAAAAAAATAATAAAATACCAGAAGCCACTTCTTTTCAGGGAAAAAACTGAATCTAAAGTAGCGTTTGAGGTTGATGTGGATGTTGACGCTGTCCCCCGCTGCAAGTTAGAAAAGCCTTCTCTGACGGCAATCACCAACCGAGTGGCTCAAATCACAGCACTATTGTTTGTTCAAAACCACAATCAGAGCCATATTGTTGGAAGTCATACGCCACAAAAAGGCATGTGGTTCAGCAATACAATTAAACGCCCTAGGACAGTGAGGTGCAGCGGTTATAAGGCCAAGCAAATGCATAAGAGTTTTGTGTGGACAACAATGAAAGACTCAAACTGAGGTTGCCTTGCTCAGATAAGTTCACACTGAAAAAGGACTATGAATAATAATATTCATAGCTGCATTGGGAAAATGTCACAAAACATTTGATATATGAATGCTTAAGTATCCATAGTACCATTGTAAGTACAACAGACACAAGCCTCCAAGATATTGAAGGCATGAGAAAACCTAAGACTGTTTTGTCATGTTGTGAATCCAAACGCAGAGGAAAGTAAGACACAAAGGTAAAACTGAAACCAGCTATCAAAAACACAGAATCTTAAAAGATAATATATATATATATATATATATATATATATATATATATATATATATATATATATATATATATATATATA
>JAVLVB010000332.1:1065097-1125761 GCA_032876305.1 Orestias chungarensis
CTCAATGCTTAGGCTGCAGCCTGGTAATTCACCAAATCCCCTTCTGCACCCCTCAACCCACACCTCTCGTCCAATGTCAAGTGTTCCTTGACATCAAACACTCACTTTTCCAAACATACACCCACTAATATAAATGTAGTGAACAGATAGAGAAGCTGCACGTAACACGTGAACAAATAACTCTCTCGGAAGCCTTTAGTATTTTTGTTAAGCATTAGGTAAAACACATGCAGTGCCAAATCAATGTTTTTCAAGAAGTAATTTCTTTAGCTGTGCATGGGTTAAGGGTGAAAATGTTCAATATTCACAAAAACAAAACAAAAAACGCTGTTTGACCATTTTACAAATCCTGATTTTTATCAAACATTAAGGTCTTAAATGCCGACAGAGTTCATAGAAAATCCAATAATCTTTACCTGTGTGAACCATTGGTCAACAACAAAATGCTAAAGAAATGAGACAAATATTTTATAAAACTCCCGACTTTAAAGGGGCAATGAATAAAAATAAGGAAGAACAGGGATTGTGCAACTATCTTTTGCAGTTACTTTGAGTGATGCAAGAGATAGAAACTGATCATTGCTCAAAGTTTTTGAGGTCACTGATCTTGGCCGACTACAGAAAGATGATTGGAGAAAAAAAAACATTTTCAGACTTGTTAGATCACATACATATATATACATATACATGCATTAAAGGAAAAATAAGTGTGTTAATATAAAGCAAATGAAAGGAGGGAAGTAGTAGAAAGGGAAAAAATGGCATGTAGGACAGTTTGACTGTGAGGTTCTACGACATGGAGACAGATTGGAAGTAAAACATATAAAAAGTGTTTGTACATTATTTTAGGATGTTTTGTGGCTCTTTTTGGTGTTAAAAGCAACAGGTTTTAATTACCAGAGTAGCTTCTCATCGAGACCTGCTATCACAGCACCCTCTTTGTTCCTTCATGATGAGTGTGCCTTCTCTGCTAGAAGTTATTAGACTAATGCTGTCGTGCTCTACCCAAGTTAATGGTCTGTGGTTTCTGTTGCAAAGCTCTGCTACGTAATTAAATAATTAACTTAGTATTAGTAGATTAATCTACCAGTTAATTGGCTAGGTCAAAGGGATTGTAACTGAGACTTTGTGCAATAGTTAACTAGCCAACAGTGATGTCATCAGTATATGCCTGATATTGAGCTCATTTAATGAGATGACAACTTTAAAAAGAATTTAGTGTCAGAAATCTTTATTAGTTCTTAAAGGAGGGATTTGTTTGTATGTACATGACAGACCAATCATTCAAAATGTGACTACTTTCCTTATCTTAAAAAATATATAAAATGGAATAAGGAAAAAATCTTTATTAGTGAAGCATTTGCACCAACTATTGGCAACACATAAAGTGTTTATTAATGGAAATAAATAAATAAACGGATAATACCATGTCTACTTTATGGTTTATCCTATTTAAATTCCTGCAGTAATTTATCGTATTTTTTTTCATTAAAAGTGTTCTGTGTTGTCATTTCAGGTAAACCATGTTGAGACGACGATTGCCTAAATGTGCAACGAAAGACTTAAACCTAAATCAGGTTCCAATCATCAACTCAACCATAAAGTAACTCAACCTTAACTTAAACCATAACTGATGATCATGCAACAATGGCCTATTTTTTTCCCCTTAACGACATAAATATGAGATCTATTTTTTTCCCCAAAACAAATATAACATTTGTCCTAGCCATACATTTATATAAGAAATATTAATATATAATAACTATTGTGTGCAGAATACGACCAGCAAGAAGTTCTGGTTTTCATATTTAGAGAATTTTTGTCATTCTGTAATTATAAATGCATTTGAATAATAAGTAATCCAAATGCTTTATAGGTAAATTTTATTGACAATTTGTTAGTTTTTTTACTGAAAGCTGTTTATTATGTGAAAAATTTCAAAATGTAAGGAAAAAACATGTTCTGTCATAACTTGCAAGTTGTGCTTTTTAAAATTAAAATGTATTATATTACCAGCAAAATTGTTAAGATTTACAAAATGAGACCTGAGTCATTTTAAATGTATGTCTCTCTCCATTAAACCAACAGCAACACCATGCAATATAATTATTAATTTACTAGTATTGAATTAGCTCATCACTGCTCGTCAGCCAGTCAGCATTTAAGCTGCAGTGTCGCCCTCATTCAGTGCCAGATTGTCGTTGCAGCATGCACTTCATTCCAGCATTGATTCTTGGTTTGAATTCTCGGTTTCGACTCCAGCTTGCCTCTGACCACGTCTTCTCGCCCATCCACGACAAGCCTTTTGTCTGTCCCCTTCGGATTTTGTGTGTTCGGCTGATAACCAACCAATGCGCTCACCAGCCTTCCCGCTTCCTGTTGGTGTCTGGAGCTTACCAAGGCCTGTCTTCTGCTGTCAGGTGAATTATCAGCTTGTTGCCAACGCTGTGAGGACTCACAAGTCTCCTCATTTCCTGTCTATGCCTGAAGTTAACCAAAGAATGTTTCCTGCTGCCAGTTAAATTACCTGCTTGTTGCTACGGCTAGAAATAAATTACTTTAAACTCTACCTGACGTTTTACTGCACTTGGGTCCTAAAACCAGTTCCTTGACACACAAAGATTATGGCATAGTAGAAAGTATGTACACTTTTAAAAAAACCTTAGATGAAACTCAGCAAACTGAAAAATACGGTTCTAAATTTGTGTTTCCTTGTCCATTCTTTCTGTGTTCTATAGTCACATTACCTTAGCTCTATGGTCCAGGGTGAATCATTACAATGCAAGAACAATCTATGCTAGTTATCCTAGAGATACGGTTAAACTAAACATAACACTGAAAATTGTGCTATGGTGGTGCTGTTAGGTTGATTAGTAACTCGGTTATGTCAAAAGTTTCACGCTCTTGTCAAATAGAAAGAATGGCAATGAGATGACATATCACAATGAGGAACAAGGAAGAAATCACACCACAAATGGAGCACGGAAATTTGTCCAAAAATCTCATCCGTAAAAAAAAAAAAAAAATGCAAACAAAAAAACAAAAACATATGCCAATTCTCCCTTCAACGTCATCAATGGGACGGAAACCTACGCAATATTTGTACCTAGATATGTCTGTTGATCGATAAATCAGTAGTTTTATTGTATAGAAATTACAAGGAAAAAAAGCCAGTTTTATAAAAAAAAAATCCACATAAGCCAAATTCATGGCATATTTCATTACCTTTGAACCTTACAGGCATAGGGGATAGTGCGACACACATATGGAGGCCCTGAGTCCTCGACGCGGCTGTCGCAGGTTCGATTCCCAGAGCTATCGACATTTGCCACATGTCTTCCCCCCATTCCTGTCAACCTACTTACAAAAAAGGGACACTAGAGCCCACAAAAAGACCCCCTGGAGGGGAGAAAAAATAGAAAGTAAAAAAAAAAGAAAATTAACTTTAAAAAAACAGATATATAAAATTTTATGTTTTTAAAAACAAAAAAGTAATAACTCCTTTTCAGAAATAAGTCTGTAAGTTTGTATACTGTTAAGCTATCCTTCAGTATTTTTTATTAATTTTTTTTTTGCTTGGCACAATTTTATCATATAGCTCATGTTAAAAACAAAAAGGACATGGTGATGTAGGGGTGTGGAGTCATTATATTTACTGCTGGCAAAACCCAAAATATGTTCCTGTAAGAACTTTATGCAATAAAAAAATGTCCCGGTATTCACATGGTGGAATTTAGAAGTGGTGGTACTGCGTACCAGCCCATAACGGACCACTCGAAGCACAGGTGATCACTAAAAATAAAACAATTAAAAATGTTTCCAGATTCTAGAAGGAAGTTTTTTTTCTCATCATAAAGGTGGTGAGTTGTGTTTTATGTGTGATTTAAAAGTATATGGAGAGCAAGTTACATTGTTTTGTTTGTTTTCTTAGGGTATAAAAAGGTAACTTATATGGTAAAGTGTGATGCATATACCCACAGAAAATCGTTAGGTTACACATATTTAATAAATAAATAATCAAACACTTTTAATCTAGTGCCAAAATAATTTCCTTGTCTCCTTCACATGGAAAACTAAACTATTCTAGGAAGGATTTTCAAAAAATTTTGGATTGTGTTGTATGGAAATTTGTAAGCAGAATTTGAGTGTGCTTTTTAGGTAAGAGAATATCCAGCCTCCACTTTCAAATTCCTTTAAAGGTGATTTATCAGGTTAAGGCTCCAGGATCTTGTCTTAAAATAATGTGTAAAATAATGTTGAAACAGGAAGTAGCCACTTCCATAAAGGTTCCAACAATTTTGGGAAAGAGTATAACCTGAGTTTAATAAGTGTTTGCTTAGCAATTATGCTGTTAAAGCTGAAAAAACTAAAGTAAATACAATTTTCCAAGCAACAAATGTAAGAATGTTAGAAAATGAATAAAAGACTAAGCTGTCAGGTATTCAGCTTCTAAAAACCGATACTGAGTATTACATCATTAAGGTGACATATTGGTTAATTTAGTTTAGTTTCTTTCCATAATCAACACTCAATCAACAATCCTATAGTAATGTTCAGTGTGAAGTACCGATCAGTATGGTAAGGACATATACGAATCGCATTTTCAAACGACTGGCTGGATTAAAAGGAAGAAAAAAAAGTGAAAAATTGTAAAGAAATTGTTTAGAAACTGCTGCATGTAAAAAAATTTCTGACTATTGTTGGTTAAATTATTACCATCATCTGAAAGTAATATGCTTTTAGCAGAGGAGGAGCGAAAACCAACTCACATAGGTAAATAGAGACAGCTTACAGACATTAATACAGTCTGTATTACAGAGTTTATCTAACCTACAAATATAAAACATGGTTTTATTAAATTTAATTCATCAAAGTCTACAACCTTTGCTGTATACGCTCCCAGTGTCTATTGCCTATTCTGATTTAATTAATCTCTCAGACAGACAAATATACACTGTATATTTTTTTTATCTTTTATTTTTTCATCCTTGAGCAAATTAACTTGTTGAAGCATCCTGGCATAGTTAGGTCACAATTACTCCTCTTGATCAGAAATTCTTATTCAACTTTGTTTTAGCTCTGTCTGTAATTTGCCACTTGGATCTTGGCTAAATTGGTGAATTTTATAAACGTTTGGATCTTTGCTGTCTTTTGGAGTACAACTGATCTACACCCCCCCCCCCCCGTCATGCCCACTCTAAGTAGTCGCTCACCAAAGAACAAAAAAAAAAAAGGCTGTAATGTTATTTTCCTCGCCTCATTGCCTGTGCTTGTATGCTCTGGCAAGCGCAAACTACACACTGCCCTGTGAATTCTCAAAATTACCAAGGGGCGACCTGATGGTAGTGAATGATGCTCAACAAAAAGAGTTTGATTTAGAGATGCTCTGCCCACCTTTTATCTACTTTCTATTTGATTTACAAGAAGAAATTACCAATGTACAAATATATATATGTATATATACATATCATACTTTTGAAACAGGACTCCACAACCCAGCCATATCCACTGTCAAAATAGTTCACATTGATAGAAGCAGCATAGCAAATGCACTGAAAACACTCCAGACAGTTGACATGGGCTTCTAATCTGAGCTGGAGTATTATTTTGGTTCACTGAACCTTATGTGAAAACCTCTCACTACACTAATCATCTGCCCAATTAGACCCATTTGGAGATAGGATAGGTAGCTTTGATCAGTGCTGCATACAGAGATATTTAGAGAACAAGGTCATGCCTTTCCTATTCAAAGTCGAGTTTAGACCGTTAGTTTTGGAGGAAACCAGCCAGGCTAACTACATATACTGGCAGTGATCGATTCCGCTATAGTTATGGATTCTAGGTAAAGAGTAAAAATGATTTTTATTATATATACATATATATACATATATATGTTAGCTTTGTGTATTTTTCTATTATTTAGTTCAGATAACGTTACAGTTGTAGAAATTATAAAAACTAAAAGGAAGCATTTTTTCATCAGTTAATTCATAAGGTATTGTTGCTATTAACCCTCTGGAGTCCAGGGTATAATTGGCTGTTTTTGACTACTTTTGATTTTATCTTTATATTTGACTATAAAAAAAATGTTTACCCTGCATTTATTGGTATAATTTTTTTCAGCACAACCTTCCCTTTGTGGATTTATAGTTATCTTTCCATTTTGACATACCATATTAAAAAAGTGGACCTAAAATCACTCAAAAACATAAAATCCGAGTAGAAAAAAGTCATATTTTTACTGTGAAAACCACAAATATGTTTAACGATCCATTTTCACAACTTAGAATACAAATATAAATTGTAAATTTCAAAACCAACATAAATTATTTCACAGAACAAAGTAATTTATGACTTTTTTGCATAAAATGGAAGCATTACCTAAGGCGTTTTTTGTACAGCTATTTACAAAACACTGTAATGTCTCACAAATATTTTTAACAAACCAATTTTAAAACTTAAGATTCAAATAGAAATTGTTAATTTGAAAACCTGTACACTGTCATCACAACAAATTAATTTAACACTGTGAAACTAAAATGCAGGCAATGTCTCAGAGTTGATGCTTGGCTCTGTTGCTTGAGCCAGAGGAGATCGCGACCTGGTGGGCGTGTCCCACCGTCGCCGTCCCTTCCTCTGGGCGGATCTACTGACTCGTCGGAGGCTCCTCTCGCTCCTCCTCTCTATCTCCTCCTCATATAAAAACCACGGAACTTAGTATCTCTCTCTCTCTCTTTCTCTCTCTCACTTCTGATTTTTGATTGAGTAAAGTGGTTCATCTTTTCACCAATAGTACAGGGGTTTCTTGTGTTGTTGTGTTTTTTTCATTTATAGTGTTTTCGTCTGTGAAAAGCTCATTTTTCCGGTGTTTATGAGGTGCGCGCACACTCCGAACACACACCGAACGTGACGAAAATATTCAGAAAAAAGTATGGGGTAAATACTTTATCATAACTCTAGTTTTATATGGCTTATCAACACAATTTAAAAACTGGTAGGTCCCCACTTTCTATAAAAGTTGAAACAGCAACTCATCGACGCTCTGTTTTGCCGCTTCGCCATATTTAGTCGGTGACGTAATTTGGACCCGCCGGCGCGTCATTGGACTCCAGAGGGTTAAGGTCTAATCCAAAAATCAAAGCTTTTACTGTCAGAAACCATTAATCCCAGTCCAATACAATTCTTACTGTACAGCCAAAACGGGATACCAGCTTTGTCCAGAATATATTGTATATTTTCTTATATGTGCAATAGTTAGTTGGTAATTATACAGATTTTCAGGCTTTGCAAGAATGTCTTGTTAAGCATATTGCGAGCAAGTAGCACAAGTGAGATAGAGTGAGTTTTAGAGAATAAAACATTTACGCCATTACACATATATTTACTTTTTTTTTCTTTTTTCCAAAGATATTATGTGAACAACATTCCAAATTATGTGCAAACATACAGTACAAACACAAATTTAACAAAATTGTCAAATACTGAAATGCTTTTTTGCGGTACTGAGGACAGTGACTCAGCGTGGCGTGGTTTTTGTGCCGCCAGGTTTGCAGGCGCGGAGCTGTCTAGGGGAGCAATGGTTGTGGGCGTGTGTGTGTGAATCTCCAGCGCGCTAGCTCATGGGTTCCTCGGGCGCGCGCTCAATTAACACAAACTGCTTGCTCTGCTCGCGCTCGGCTCTGTGTCTGCCCTCGCAGCTCTGCTGAAATGTTAGTGAGTCTGAGAGGATGAATCAACTTTGATGAAAAAGGCCAGTCTTTGATTAGCTGGGAGCGCGGCTCTTTTGCATATAATGTAGAGTTGTGGGCACGAACGCGGAACACGAGCGGAGTGAGCTGAGCAAGCGGGCGGTTTGTCAGAGCTAGGTGTCCGGGCACCTTTGAGCGGGCGGGCTTATCTGCTATTGGTGCGCCCCCACTTACGGTCGTTGCTCCTTCAGGTGGCTCTGTGCCCGCGGACCTTGTGGCACAGAAATCACCCATAAGGCCCACCCAGGCCAAATAGTAGCGCCACGGGTGGTATCAGTGTCGTAGCATCTGCAGCAATTTTATGAGTACGAGTAGAGTACTAATGCCTTTATTGGACCAATACCTGATACCAGTGTCGTTATTGGTGCATCCCTAATAATAAGTATTTTTATTTGTAGTTTAACATTCCTTCTATTTTTGGTACAGAAGCAGTTTAGGGAACTGAGATGCAGGGATGACCTATTCTGCTTAACAATGACTTTAGTGCTTGCATACAAACCAATTATCAAAATTCTCCAACCTTTAGTCTGCAAATAGGCACCAGACAAGGGTGTCCACTGTCCCCGTCACTCTTTGCACTATTTATCGAACCCCTAGCAGCTGCCATCAGAGAAAGCAGAGATATAAAAGGCATTCAGTCCAAAAATATTGAACATAAGATAAGTCTATATGCAGATGATTTGTTAGATAACACACCTAATGATTATCTGCATGCGCTATGGTACTGCGCATCAGTTCAGGCATTCTGGATTGAGGTTTGTCAGGATCTCTCAGTGTGTTTAAATGTAATGTTCCAGCCTTAATTTATCACCTATAGTACTCACTGACGTATGTATTGCAAAGAAAACTATTCTCCTAAACTGGAAACCAAGGAAGAACTTATCTATTATTCTTATGGCGCCTGGGGGTCTCCTGCGCCTGGTTGTGGGGTTTGCCTGTGCCTGGGAGGTTAGGGTGGCCTTGGACATGCCGGCATGGTGGTGGGTCACTGCCGGTCTCTGCCTAGGCGGTGTACTCAGGGGTCTCTGTTAGGTCTGCAGGACTCCAAAAAAGAGTGCGGAGGTGGGGGTGGGTGTGATGGGTGTGTGTGTGCGTCTCTTCCTTGCGGGATGGTATTGGTGGGGCTGGAGGTGCGTGGTCCTGGGCCCATGTTCCAACCCAGAGTGAATACAGTGCGTAACCCCCCCTCCCTCCATATTCTCTTCTCTCCAGCCACCTCCAGTGGCTCTCGGGGCGCAGTCGCAGCTGCCGTGGGTCGGGCGGACTTTTGCCCCTACTGTCTCCTGGTGGCGGCTGGGAGATAGGGGGCGCCTTTCGGACCATCTTGTCCCACCATCTTACACACCTTACTCCCCTCTCCTCTCTGGCTCAAGTCTACAACACCAACACACTTACGGTCTTTGGGGGAGAGTTGTGGTTTCTGAAGTGGGGTTAAGTGGCCCTTTGTCGCAGTCCATGAACCACTCTCCCTCATTCTTAAATGCACATTAGTCACTATTGCATACCACAAATCACACACCACACACAGGGCGGTTGGGGGCGGGTGGGGGTGCTTTTTGACCAACTGGGCTGCACCAGAGGATGGTTCCCCCAAACACCAACCCCATCCATACCTTAAGTGAGTGAGTGAGTGAGTGAGTGAGTGAGTGAGTGAGTGAGTGAGTGAGTGAGTGAGTGAGTGAGATTGTGTATGAATCTGGGTGGGGCTGGGTCTGTGACTTGGTGTCCTCTGCCTCCCCATGCTATTCCCGTGTGGGGGGGGGTCGTGCCCTGCCCCCTCCTCACCCTTCCTCAGTGCTTGCTGCTGCACTCACCTGCGGACGGACTTGGCCCTGGGGTGCAGTGTTGGGGGCACTGGGGCTTGTATCGATCCACCCCGGCTAGCTTTATGGGGTTGCCTATCTCTCTCGGGTGTTGGGCGGGCTCTCTGCTGGGCGCTGGGGGCGCTCGGGCGTTTGGGCCCTGGCCCGTGCCTGGCGGGACGGGTAGGGTGCTGCTCCTGGTATCCTGGGGGCTCTAATCCGCGGCTGCGGGGGGCTCTACCCCGGGCCCCCTCTGCGGTCCTCTGTGCAAGTGCAGGGTGTCGCTGGGGTGAGCTGTCTGATCTCTGTACTCTTGCGTGGCCCCAGTGTCCTGGACCTTGTGCTTCCTCTGCTCGCTCTGGGCTCTGGGAGGGGGGTGGCAGTGGCCCTCTGTACCCATGGCTGAGCATAATTAATGTAATACCTGCATCACAATTTCTGCATGCTCACGCGCAATAACACACTATAGAGATCACAACACTTTAAGTGTGCGGATCTGTTTATTCATAACACTAAGTTTGCCTCATATTTATTTATATGTTATGTGCCACATACATTACTGTCTTTGCTCTGCTTTCTGCTAATTATATCTCCACAGGTATGATTCATTGCCATTTCGCAGTTTCCCAAGGATGCTTCAGGAGCGATCCAGTAGCAGTTAGTTTTTTGGTTCCTTTGTTTTGTTTGTTTGTTTTTGTTATTGTTTGTTTGTTTGTATACTTGTTTCTATTTGAATATTGTTATGTGTATATGTTCACTTTCACTCTGTGCACCCCCCCCCCCACCCCTCAGTCCTGTTTAGCTTTACAATGTATAAAACAGCTGAGTAATCAATAAATGATCAAGGTATGGGAATCAAAGGAGGCTCTATAAAGCCTCACTTGGAAAAGAAAATCTGTTAAGCACAACTATGGCAGCCAGATACTCATTCTACTACTGATGCTGAACAGGACCAGGGAAAAAAAACAAAGCTGAATGTTGTGTGTTTGCTTCTGAATAAAATTGGCTGGATTTTTGTGCATCTTTTCACTCTGAAATTAATATAAAAGAAAGATCTTAATCTAGAGTAAAATAAAAAGGTTCTGACTGGTCAATGTAAGTCATTTTTTGTTTATAGTGACACGCCACACTAATTCATAGAGAAAGCTGAATCTGTATATTAAAAAAATCCAATAAAAAAGTTAAATAAAAAATTTCACAAGCTCAAAAGAAAACAGAAAAACAATGAAGCCCTTACATAACATACATTATGTATTGATGCATTACTGTTTAGAGGGAAACTACCCTCCCTTCTGCCAAACAAATCAATACACTGTGAGTTATTACAGAGGAGCTAAGCCCATGTGTTGCTAATTAGATCTGGTAAATTAAGCTTTTGTTATTTGCCGTTTCAGCATTAATTTTTACTCAGAGGATTTACTAAAGATTTTATAAAATTTTAATTGCTTTTGTATATCACAGTCCCTCAAGTGAAGGACAAATTGGGATTCTCACCATTAAGGATCTAATTTATTTATTTATTTATGTATTTCAGTCAGTACAGTAGGAGATTCCACGTGTTTCATATGTGCATGGAAATGTTAAAAGCAATTAGCTTTAGTTTTGTGTGAAATACTTAATTCTATTTCTGCACCAAAACTCAAAATGTAAATGGCACTAAATTAAATATGTCGGCCAATCAGTGCATTACGTCAACGAGATGAGAGCAGTTTTGACTAATTTTGCCTTTATGACACAACTGTCCCCACCTCACCTGCAAGAACTAAAAGTAAGAATTTTTTTTCCCCCTTTTAAAGATTCAATTTTCAACTTTACAAGTTATCTACAAGTAAAGTAAAAAATAAAAATAAAAATTCTTAATTTAAAATATTTCAAATATTTTTGGGATTATTTCCACAAGGAGTTTTTCTTGACATGAAGCACCGAAAACAAATTCCAAACATTGCCAATTGTGCTTTTACATTACGATTTTCTAACTTACTACAAAAAGGTTTCAAGAGGAGAAAAAAAACAAAGGTTAAAGGATAAACTTTATGTCTTAAAAAACAAATTTAAAAAAATTGTCAGGCTCAAAAAATACTAGAAATCTGGAATAATCCAGATCTTAACACAGCTTTCTATATTTTGCCTTTAGAGAGAGAAAAATACATTTTAGAAAGGAAGGTTCCAAGGCATTATCGAGGAACTCCTTAAAACTACACGATCATTTTTTTTTTTTTTTGTATAAAGACGTAGAGTACATTCCAGTATTTATAATTTAATTATGTAATACAAGTTGTTTTCAGTACACCGAGTGTACTGAAAACAATCAAAATGATATACTGCTTCAAAGTATTCTATCAAACATACAAAGCATAAAATGCACGGTAAAAATATGTTCACTTTACAAAAGAACTGAATAAAGTGTTTATTTTGTACGGCAGAGTTTAAGGTGTTCTGTCTCCACCTCCTCATCTCACCTACCTAATGCTGTAGGAATGTTCCACACTCATCGTAAACCCATAAATAACTTTTCGTAGCAAGTTGGCCTAAAAAAAGTGACCTCTTCTCATACCCTGTCACGCTAACGGCCCCTACCTCTAAGGCTCTATCAGATTAAACATTGGTATCCTTGGTCTTAACTAATAATATAGTCCATTCTTGCAGATCTCAATACATGCTGTATCAGTAGCTTAGAGGGATGAGGCATTCTAGTTAAATGTGTGGGATGCCGAGTTTAAACTTTGCTACTGTTTTTTTCTATTTCCTTTCACGGTTTTTCATGTTTTGGCAATTTGTTGTTTTATCAAAATCTCTTTAAAGACTAAAGCCTCACTGGACTGGTGTTTTGACACATCTTTGCCAGCGGCAGTGGACTGGTAGGTATGACAGCTTGTATTCTCCACCTGCAAGGCCAAACAACTGTTTTACTTTATACTATTTGATTTACTGTGAGTAAGAGAAACAACACAGATATGAAACAATAAAAACCCTGGTTGGACTCTGGTCAGTTTTCTGTTCCCTGTCAGTATAAAAGACAGACATTGGTGTTTATTGCTGTAAGTTTATGTTACAGGCATCTAAAACATTGGTAATTTTTCAACTATATTTTCATTTACTTCCAACATGTAATTTTTTTTCTCTCTCTAATGCACAAAGAAAAATTGTGCTTTTTTAGTGTTCAGTGAAGTTTACACAGACATAAGTAAAGGAAGATTAAAAAAAAAGTTCTTTATCCTGATAAGTCAGAATCAGAATCAGAATCAGAATCAGAATCAGAATCAGAATCAGCTTTATTCGCCAAGTATGTTTACACACACAAGGAATTTGTTTCCGGCTGTTGTTAGCTCTCTACAATTTACAACAATACAATATACAACAAGACTTTGTAGACAATATACAAGTTTACATGTTCAGCAGAGTTTGCATATGTACAGAAAATATAAAAATAGTGTACGATAAATAGTTAAGGTGCAGTTACAGTATTATACGGCATTTATAAAGTGCAGTGTGGAATGTAAACAACAGTAAACAGCAGTTTAGTTTTTGTTATTGATAAGTTTGATGGCATTTGGAAAGAAACTGTTACAGTGTCTGTTAGATTTTGTGTTCAGGGCTCTATAGCGCCTGCAAGACGGTAGAAGGTTAAAGAGTTTGTGACCAGGGTGTGAGGAGTCCTTGATAATATTTTCTGCCCTTTTTCTGGTCCTTGATTTGTATAGGTCCTGGAGGGTGGGCAAAGGAGCACCGATGATTTTTGCTGCTCTATCCACCACTCTTTGTTAGGTAGGAAGTTTGAGTGTTCCACTGATTTAGTCAAGTGCTTCCTAAAATAAGGACTCTTTGGTTGTGTTTTATGACAGCTGTGTGTCTGTTTGTTTGGTAAATGTAACTAGCTTTCAAAATAAATGTCACAAATGAGAAAATCGCTCATATGCAATGAGCAATTTTTTACTTTAAGACATTTGTTTTCATGCAAGTGTAGAGCCATGAAAATACGTTAAGAACGTGATCATGTTAAATTAATAGGTATAATTATCTTATTGAGGAAGCATTTATCTGATTTAGTATTTAGTTAGAACAATTCATTTGGTTTATGGTTAAATATGTGCTTAAACTACTTTTTTTATTTTTTATTTCATAGATTTCTGTCATGATAATACCCCTTTAAGAAGGACACAATGTTTGATGGGAGTAAAAAGTTCATGACCTGTGTACAGATAAAAAAAGAAAAGACTTCACAAGCTGTATTCTCTAACCGTGGATTTTGTTTAATAAAGTTGCACAAAAGCGAAAATCTACATCAGTTTTTTTGTTCTTTTTAAGGGTGCAACACAAGTCCTTCCTGAGGATGTACCAAAAGCTTGTTCCGACTAACGGATACAAAGGGTACATGTTAGTTATTATTCTGTCCTCAGAATATGGGTACATAGGACCCTTAAAAAATCCAGGCTTTATGAAAGTTTCTCAACACCATTGATGGTTAGAGATCAAGCATTTCTTTCTTTTCTTGTTCTTACCAAGAGCAACTGAATGCAGATAATTAAATTAATCATCATTTTTTAAGTAAGCAATTATATAAACTAATCAATTGAAAGATGTGTTTTGTCTTGGTTTAGAAAAACTATATTCAATCTGCACTAATTTCTGTAATGTTCCCTTACTTGACATGCAAAAGCATTCTGATTGTTTTCTTTCGGTAACATAAATCCAATATTAAACTACATTGGTTCTTGTAGAGACTCATGTGAACCAAGAAATTTAATTTTTATATATCTTAAAGCTATATTTGTTTTTATTTTAATTACTCGCAGTCATGTTTAATGTCCATAGTTCTCCTGTTGTCATGGATCACATGAACAGCATCTTATGGAATGTGAACCAAAAGACAAACGGAAGGATGGATGCGGTCATCTATTTCCTTTAATGCTGTGAGACTGACCCGTAATCCTCGCTAGATCGACCGGTTAAATTGTGATCGACGTATTTAATAGTGTGATAATACACCCATTAAGAAACAAAAATCTGGTAAAGGAAGTAACTTTAGAGGTGACCTATTAAGGAAATAAAGTCCACCTGTGCTTAATTTAATTTTCAACGAAGAATGTTGTCCTCTGAAGGTCTTTAAGGGGCAGTTAGGAGAAACATTAGTGAAAAATAGTCATGAGTACCACAGAACACTTAAGGAGACGGCAAGGTTGTGCTATAAAATAATCTTAAATTATTTAAATCTATCATATATTACTGTACAGCATGTAGCATTTCCCTTGTACTTTGCAGATATGAATAGGTTCAAAGTGTTCCAATATTTTTGCAAGGTAGTTTAAATGTGTGGGAGAGAAATTAACAAAGGAAATTATGTAACTCTGACAATTATTCTTTATCCAAACTGTGTTACTTTATATAAATCCATGCTCTAAACAGTTTACAGGAGAATGTGGAATATGGGTAGGTCAAAGTTGTTTCGACTGAATCCACAAAGAAGCTTTCTGAAGGTTACCCTTGGCTGACACGAAATCGCTCTTGATTCTATAAATGCGGGTTTTGAAAAAAAGAAAGAAAAAAACATAAAACATAAAATGTATATACACTATTAATATAATGACTGCCTGTTCTTTACCCACAAAAAAAGACCTTTATTACATGACAAACACGATAATTTTGCTGCCATTATGGGTAATTTGTGACTACAAGGTAAACAACATGTATTATACATACCCCCCCCCCCCATTAAAATATGAATTCTTTTTCATGTCAGCAGGAGTAATGTGTGTTTTTTTTTGTTTTTTGTATTTTTGTTTAAAGCAAAGTTTGACATCAGTTTATATATTCAAATATTGAACATTTTACTGTTCAGGGAAAACACTGCTCCTGGTGGTAGCATGTTGTTACATCAGTTCTGCTTTAATCTCTTGTAATGATGTGTTTTTACAGAACGATCATATCCCCAACTACAACGACCCTCTGCCACGCTTTCTAATCAGGTATTTAAATAGGAGCCACATGTCTTTTAGGATATGGTATTAAAAAAAAACACTCAGGTAATAAAATTCATGCATGACAGTCCTTGATATAACAACTGTCTTCAGTCAGAGACTAATTGGATTTACTGTATCACTGACTGCTACAGGAAATCATTTTTGCATCCTTTGTACATCATGTGTGACTCTGATAAGAGTTACACATAGTTGGTTTTGAAAAAAAAAAAAAAAGAAGTTTGGATTTTAATTTAATAGGATATTTTAATGTTCCTCTTTCTGGAAGCTAAACTGTTCAACACAAAAGTAATAAAATAAAATAACAATTGTGAACATGTATAGAAGTAATTCAAAATCCTCCCATGAACCGAAACTGGCATAATTTGAACAACCTAAACATATAACACCCAAAAAGGCAAGACCTTGGTTTGACTCCAGTTGCCCTGCCTCTGTTCTCTGCCCTTCTTTAATCCCTCTGTATCTCAGTAATGCAAGCGCTCTCTCTCTCATTCAAATCCCCATATTCAATTATGGCAACATCTAATACATGTGTCAACATGTTTCATTAGCTGCAGCCCTCCTCTCACCAAAGAGATTAGCTCTTCCTCCCTTTCCTTTTTTTTATTTTCTTGATGCAGAAATATCATTTTCTAATGGACAAAGTGTAGGAAATCTGTGGAAGAAAGGAAGTGATTATTTTTCTTTATTGCATTTTGTTTCTGCTCTGGCTGCCACAGCTTTTTTTTTTTTTAAGATTATTAAATATATACAGTAAAATGCAGTTATCCAGTTTGCTTTACTTTCAGTGTTTTAGCAAAATTAAGAGGTTGTGTTGTACCTAAAAAGAGTTTTAACACTTGACTCACAGAATGTGTTGGTTCAAGTATGCATGAGCTTTATTTGAATAATTATCGACGTCAGACTCAAAAACCGATTTGAAGCAAGACTCCATCTTAGAGAACGTGAATGTGTGCCGTAGAGCAGAGTGAATAATTCTGTAAGCGTACGATCCTTTTGATGTTCTCTGTGCCAATTCCTGCTCCCTCAAGGGCTTCCCTCTGTAGTGTTGAATTTAATAGGAGGTTATAGAAAGCCTGCTACAAGTGGGCAAGGAATAGATTAGGTGCTAAAGTACATGCCTGGTCTTCTTCTATTTCATCTGTGACATTAAAGCAGCAGGTTGGGAGTAAAGAAAGTAGAGCTGCTCAGTCACTTGGTTTTAGCTGACGCTAAAATAAAAATCTAATGTTCCAATCTGACTGTCTCTTCCCTTAACTCTTACAAAAGGGAAGTGTCTTGTTGACAGCAGCCTGGTTGCTTTCCTAACCTCATCGTTTTTTAAGTCGCAAAAACAATCCTGGAGGTGTTTTTTAATCTAATCAAACGACTTACATTATCACAATGGAATATTTTATTAGGTTAAAATAATCATATCTACTATCTATCACATATCTATTCATAGTGTCACGTTTTACACTTAAAAAGATACTTCCTCTGATACTTGTGGATATTTAAAATGCAGGGACCAACTCAAATGTTATCCAAGAAAATGGTAGAAAAGTAGGTTTGTATATAAAGTACTAAATTAGTCCAATTATTGCATAATAAACATGTGTTAATCATTAATAAAGTATGTACAGATGGTTTAAAATACATATAAACTATTTTGTTAGCGATTTATAGGATTAGTCTTACTTTAAGGTGGTATCAAAGCACCTATTAAATGTTGAAACCTTTGTGATCCTGACTATGAATTGTTTGGAAGATTTTGTAAGAACTCTATAACTAGTGTCTCCTTCCATAAGCATTCTGGTAAATAGATTCTTCTGTTTTATCTTTCACTGTTTGATAGCTGGTAACATCATATTTGTGTTAATATTGTTCACATATTTGATTTGCACACTTATCATTCCATCCACTGCTTTAAAACGAACGTTTGCCTGCATCTTGCTTCTGCAACGTCACACTTTCTCCCGCTTTCTTTTTGCTTTTTTCAACAACTTACAAGTTGTTAAAAAATTTTAAAAAAAACTGAGCTGCAGCAATTTTCAAACCTCTGACCGTATTGACGAAACCCTAATACACAGTTTTTTTTTATTGTTTCAAGATAAGGACTCAGGCTTTTGTGCAATATGGGGGTGAAACCATTGATTTGCACCACTAAAACAAGTGGCAATCTAAGTATTTTCTCATTGATATTGGAAATAAAAGTGCCTGGGGTGAATTGTAAGACGGACATTTGCATGTTTGATGTTTTAGTATGGATTTGACTAATAACTACCAATCAATGAAGGACCCTTAATTTTGTTTAAGCATACATACCTAAGTTGTATCTCTTGCTGGTACTAAGGCAACCCCCACAGGAAATCACAGAACATTAAAATTGTTCTTTGAATCTGCATGATAATGTTATATGTAATCAAAACCTGGTTTCCTGTAAATGAAGCTCATCAATCTGATGTCTTGAATGGTGAAATGAATGATTTTTTTTTATTTTACTGTGTGAAAAAGTAGCATTGTAGCCGCTTTATTTTAAAATATATTTGACTTTATAATCGTGGCTGTAGTTTATTTCATTGCTGTGGTCAGACAGTACATCTTATCACCTCAGTTTTCAAATAAATTGAGTAATTCGCCCTCTTTTTACCCTTTGTTTTCCGTATATGCTCTTTAACAAAAAGTACATAGCAAACCTCTCATAGTAAATGTGTTGACCATTCCTGTGAAAGTTAACGACCAACTAGCTGTATTTTTTTTTTCTCACCGGTCCAAGTGATGTTTTCTGAGAAACTTTATGACCGTGCATTTTTGTAATGGCCAGTTTTCCGCCCTCCGGCTGTCTCTCCATGATGTCCGCTGTACTTTAGCAGCGGTGCGGACAGAAAGTGGCATATCCTGACCACAGAGTTACGCTTAAATGTTTTCCAATGGTTTTCCCAACCATTCACCTTTCATCTGGTGCTGTCAGCGGTAGCCTTGAAAACAACATATTTTGTAGTATTATTGGAAAAGAGAGATTTTTTTTTGCTATTGAAAGCTTTACTTTAAACATGAATATTTATCCTCTTTCTGATCCTCATAATGTTTATCAGGTCATTTTTGTTTTTGGGTTTTTCCAAGGTTTGCATTTTACATCATTGTCTTGTTTATTTTTGTCTATGCTTTATTTCATGTTTCTTTCTTCCCCCCTTAACTGTGTATTTAGGATTTAGTGCGTTTATATGTGTACTTTACTAAATTCTTATGGTTTACATGGGATTAGCTTTTACTCTCCTGTGCCATAACTCTCTCTTTAACCAAAACTGCCCAGTGAGAGTCTACCTGTAGTTGGAGATGCTCTTCTGAATACACCGGATTAATGAATAGTGAACCAAACATGCCATGCCTCAGTGGTAACGACGCAATACACGAATACAACTTTTTCAACATTGTAGGGAGGATTTGTAAAATATGGCAACTGCATGTGGCTAAGACTTCTCCTTAGGCAGTTTCTGAAATGAAACCCAGCTTTACTCATTAAATAAGCTGTTTTTAAATGACACAATTATCAATCTTAAATTTTTTGTTATGTTATCATGCGGTTCATTCTGTAATATACAGTACAGTGAGGATCTGTGTTTGTATTAGAGAATTTATCGGAGGAGATTCCAGATCACACTATAAAGGTATCATACCTACAACAATTTACAGATGACATTACTATAGTAAAGTCAATGGCCTTAGATGTCTGAACGTTTACAACCTATTTAGCGTAGCTTGCATTTCTCGATTGGTCTCCATTAGTACTGCTAAAAAATAAATAAATAAATAAAAATCCGATGTGTTTGCTGACTGATAAATTGTCTCTAACATCCATTTATCTTAAAATGAAAAAAAAAAAAAATACCTATACATTCATAATTTCATTTTGTGTCTGACTTAAGCTGTGATCATTGTATAATGAAGTGGGAGTTCTCAGGGCAAATGGCGTGTCCTGTCAGTTTCTCTAAGTTATGCTGCCAATGACGAGACGTGACTCGCCTGGGAAACGACTTGCCGACCTCAAATCAATCTTGGAAAGCGGGGGGGGGGGGTGTACACAGGGACTGAGATTGTCACACACCTCGCACTGTCTACCCCCATGGCCAACTGAAGGTCAACCAGGGTAGAGTCAGAACGGCGCTTTCAATCAGCATCAGCATCATAGCTATGATTTAGATTTATAACAGCAGTGCCAGATTATCAATAAATTCTGTTAATTTATAGACGGCGTTAATCACACTGCAATGTGTTTCTATAACTTTTGTAAATTTTAGTTAATACACTTATGCATTTACATGTTCTCTATAAATAATAACTTAGCCTATTTGTCTCTTTTAACATTTTGTGCCTACGCCCCTTATGATTTTTGTAATTACACTATAAAGGCAGAATATGCCCAAATATGAATTTTTCTTTTGATGATTATCTGCCAGATCTTCTGCTGCGTTCAACCCTGCGACTGTGTTAAGGAGAATGTTGTTACTATGCTGAGGATTTGTGTAATGCTGTCCTCATGTGTCTCTTGCATTTTGGAGTCTTTAATCCAGACAGGGCTCTGTTAGTGTGATAAACCGGATCAATGAGGTCACAAATACATTTGAAATGATCTGAGAATTATCAGCTTTAACCTTACTTTCAATTGAGCAAGGTCATCTTAAAAACTACGGCATTCAAATGAACAAACACTGAATAACAGTTCCTTATTTCATCACATACATCATGCTTAAAATTGTGGGTATTGTGTTGAGTCAAGAGGACGTCATTTTCACAAGTGCAATTGCCCTGAATACGTTCAATAGTCAAAGCACAATACTCTATGGGTACCAGACCAAACGGAACTTACAGCAGAATAACGTACTTTCCATGTAAGGTAATGGATATAGAAAACAATGAATTAGAAACTGAATCAGAATAAAACAGACTTCATTAATAATTTGCAGGTCACTAAGTGAATTGTGGTAAGTTCTTAACATTCTGTTTCTTTGACATAAATCAACTTTCATGTAGCTTTTGCCTGAAAAGATTTTGTGGCAAGTTTTTTTTTTTTTTAATCTAATCAACTTTGGCCTTTTGTATGTATGTCATTAGGCTTGCTACTCTTTCACTGCTTTATTGACACCTTGCTTTGCAAACTACAGGTATCTCTGGTAAATGGCTGAGAAAATGTCAAACTACAGTTAATTTCACAGAGATGACTGAATACACTGAGTGTGTGTACAGTTGTGTATGTGCTTGTGCAAAATTATTCTACTGATACAGTTTCTGTGAACGTATGTGTTGCTTTTAAATGTCTATATGTATTGTTCTATTTTAAGCACGAGACGAAAGGCTCTTCTTTTAAATGCAGTGTGAAGAAATCTTTAGTAGCATAAAAGCTATTGAGAAAATAAACTGTTCCCAATGCTGATTAAATGACTATGGTTAAACGCTGTTGTAGTTGAAATCACACGTTTGTATACACTAACTAAAAAAGCACATACTGTTTTTATTCTCCTACTGCCCAAAGTTTAATTGGACCTTATTTACAGATATAATTAAAAGAATTACATGTAATCGCTAATTGCAACAATATTGATTAATATATATAGTTAGGAGATTCATTTAAAAATGTCTTTAAAGCCAGAGGTTTCCACATATTTCCTCAGACTTTAGTAGCTTTGCTTTTAAACTCCATGATTTGCGTCAAACCTTTTCGGTTTTCTTTCACAAGCCTCTTCCGATAGTCTTTTTTTTTTTTTTTTTTTGAATTTATGGCCAATTGCTCCCTTTAGACCTGCCCAAAAATCAACAACAAGAATAATATCCAAACTGTGTGATAGCCCCCACAAAACTGTTATAATCACTGTGGCTTTACAATTGGGAAAATAAATGTATAAATAAACCAGATTACAGTGTAAGGATGCACGCCGTGAAAAGGACCTTTATTTTTCTGTGTCTGGTGAACAAATTAAACGTAAGTGAAACTGTTCGGTCAAAATGACCATTGTTACATTGAGAGGAAAGTAGTGGACAAATGTATGCCTCACTCAATCATCACACCTGTCAAGTTTGGAAGTGGCAGGGTCATGGTTTGGGTGTTTATTTTGCGGGGGTAACTTCATACATGGCATTATAAGGAAAAACAACTACTGTAAGTACAAATATCAAAGCAATGTATGAAGTCATTAACCAGAAAATTTAAGCTAAGTGGCTTCAGGACAACAAAGTAAAATTTCAGTGTGGGACTCACAAAGTCCTGATCTCGGTCCTAGAAAGAGTTTGTGGGCAGATCTGGAAAGGTGTGTGCAAGGATGCCAACAAACCTGACTCTGTTAATAATAATCTTTCACCAGTTCTGCCATCAAACTATTGTGAGAAGCTTGTGGAATAAATACTTTAAATGTTTAACCTCCAATTCATACTAATTAAAAGACGACTATCCCTGATAGTGAATATAAATATGGGTATAAACTTAACATTGAAGTGCACTTTTACGTTTTAAAAGAAATAATACCATCATAGCTAAGATTGGGAGGTGGACACAAAAACTCACAAATAAAGTTTAATTGCATATGTGGTTGCAGAGAGCATAATTTTGTGTGTTTGACCAATATTAAAAGACCCTTAATGCTCTTAATCAGGATTTCCATCAGAGATCTTTTCGTTGACAAATCAAGACATATAGTCTATTTCTACTAAAATGGCACTTTTATCTTACATTATTTACAAAAAAAAAAGAAACCATTGATTCTATTGAATATTACTTCTACATTAAAAGAAAAAGTAAAACTGTCCTTATTTGGTTGTAGACTGAAATACTGTGAACATGACGAAAAAATTGGTTTCCTCTCCCTACAGTCCACTGTTTTTGTGTGTTTTACATAGCTCAGATGAAAACAGGACATGCACTGCCCTCAGTGAGCGCCGGCTGAGATGGCTATCTTTGCCTGGACCTAGTCTATTACATTTAAGGTCAGATACAGATCACACTAGATATTCCCTTCCTTTTCAGTTCAGTATCTCAAAAGAAACCTCTGCCAAGAGACTATCTCTCAGGGCTTGGCTTATTTTATTACAAGTATGCATCATGCTGGCCTCTCCAAAAGAACGGAGGCCCGTAGCAGCAGGGAACATCTCTTACACACAAATTAAATGGTCCATGAGCTAAACAGGTGCAATTCCGAACCCAAGAGCCTGGAAATGTTTTCAATTTAGATCTATCAACTTTCTTTTTTTACACTGTATTGTAATCCACAGTTTATTTAGGGCCCCTTAATTACTTTGCCACGGTTGAAACTGCTCCAGGGTAGCGGTTTAGAGCAGTGTTTTTCAACCAGTGTGTGATCGTCAGGTGTGCCGTGGAAATTATCTTGGTGAAATTGGATAATTGTTGAGTATTTTTGAAGTGGACATGTTAAGTGCAATTTGAAATATAGGATATAAAATATGATAAAAAATACATATTTATTTGATTCATATTAAAGACACTTTGATAAGAATTACTATAATATATGCGACTATAGAGTAGCATTTGCTTAAATTATTGGTTGGTGGTGTGCCTCGTAATTCTTTCAATGAAAACAATGTACCTTGGCTCCAAAAAGGTTGAAAAACACTGTTTTAGAGCATTATACCTGCATCGTACAAATTGCTAGGCCAACAAAAAAAAATAAAAAAGGGCCAAGCCATTCCACCATATAACAACATATTTGTTTTTGTTTTATTGCAATCATGCATTCTATATTTTGTTGCAGAACAAAAGGTTCATCACTGGGATGTTTTGCAGAGTGACCAACTAGCCTTAAGAACTTCATATAACACGAAACCATGATCATCCAAGTATACACATAATCACAACTTAACGTTTCCTACTAACCTAATTAAACAATAATCACATGTATCTGACCTAAAAGTACCATTATTTAAATCCAAAAACTACAAATATGAACCTTTTTTTCTTTTGGCAGGTACTGACATTAATTTATTATAACCTGGCAAAGCAAACAAAGCTATTTGTTTGTGTTAATTTTTAAAATGTAGTAAGCAATGATAACAAGATGCTAACAAATAGCATCGGGTCATGGAATGAGCACTTATAAATGAAACTTACGTCAATATTTGGATCTGTAAGCATGTTTACTTGCATTAAACGGCAAACTCAACTTTTTTTTCCCTTACTAAGAAACCAGAATTGCAATATATTAAGATTTGAAAATCAGAACTTCTTTATGAAATGTCTAATTATAATTCAGTATTCACTTGCTGAGCTGTTGTTGAAAACAAAATGCTTTATTGCATTTCTATGTTGATGGGGATGAATTCTCTGAAATCACTAAGAGGTTACCTACTGGCAGTAAAAATAGATTTAAACTTATTATTTCTCTTAAACTTAAGTCCCATAGAGCCTTTTATTATGTGTTACAAAGTCCTACTATCTTTTCAGAATATCTATACAGAGCACTGTCGCCTGTTTCGTTATTTTTCTGGGAAACTTGACTCCAAATATTTGTAGGTGACAAGACTATTGGCAGACTTTTATTTATTTTTTATTAAGCATATCTAAAAAATAAAGAAATGCAACTTAGGGAACTGAAATATCTGCAAAAAAGTTGTTAACAGCATTTTTAGAGTGGTTAATTATGAACATTAGATATTAATAGAAAGGTAATGTTTAATTTTTAACAAAATATTTAGAAGCCAAGGCCTAACATCAAAAAGTTATTATTAGTTTACTACAGCAATTAACGTATTCACCAAACGTACTTAAACTCTTTTATTTCCATTATTGCCAGGTTGATTTAGCTTTAAAATATAGAATTCAAATATGTTAATCTGTGAGATAAATCAATTAAAGTGATCACAAATTTTAACTAGACACAAATGGTCAAGAGGAAAAACTATTACCTGTAAAAGCTTTTTTTTTTTTTTTCTGCTTTCCAGTCAAGCAAAGAGCTGCTATCACACCACACTGAAGGTGAAGCACTATGAGAACGTGCTCGTTTGTTCCCAAATTCAACTCTGTCTACTTTTTTACTGTATTAATTAAAATGTCTCTAAAAACACCTTTTATACCAATTTAAATTTTAAATGTCTCTACCTTAAAAGCAAAGAGAGAATAAAGTCAACATTCATATTTGTTTGATGAGTTTGATCTCCCTGATCACAACCTTTCCAATTAGCATTTTCTTTGCAATATTTAAGGAATGCACTACGAGACAATCGGAAAATACGCAGGTTTTTCAATGAATAATTTGGGGTCAGGTTATACAGAATCTGTGAAGCTGTTTCTCTGATTCCCAATTTAGCTTGGTTATATATCTGTTAATTATTTAAATTCCTGAAGCCATCTTGCTCCCCTCCATAGATGTTTCCCCTTAACAGATTCTTCTCTGCCTGCAATCTCTCTCAGCTGTTCCCATTTGCATCTGAATAATTATTATGATTCGCCATGTAATTTCCACCTCTCCTTAACATTTAAGCTTTTGCTTTTTCATATGTCTGTTCCTCGAGTCTTTTGCTATTCAGCTGCAATTACTCATATAAATTCAAGACCTGTTCAGTCCATTTGATCTGTAAGTTATCTACATACAACAGTTCTGCCCTGCTCTTTAATTGAAAACAGGAACCTGCTTTTTAGTTTAAGAATTTGACGTGAGTGTCAGGAAGTCCATTGCAGATTAAAATAAGCTTCTGAAAACGAAGAATTTATTTTTTTAAGACTTCTATTTGATTGATGGTAGTAAAGAAAGCTTTTATATATTTTTAGAATAAATAAAACTATGTATATACAGAGATAGTAAGATTGTTTTATATGTTTTATAAATGGAAGAAGAACACAGAGCTCTGTGGAATAATTGCTTTCACTTTGTAAAAGATGTTTTCTATAGAATTTACGTTAAACAAAAAAAAAAATATATAGATTTCCATATAATCAAAAGGACTGTTTTGATATTGTGAGTTTATTTCCTAAAAATGCTTAAAACATCATAATTTTATTACATTTTCTTTGCTAAAAGTGTTCTTCTAACCTAATATCTTATAGATGTTTTGTTCGCTTTTTACTACCCCTTTTGCTTCTTACTCTACTTAAAAATGTAAAAGGAAAAAAAACAATGTATATTTAGTGCCATGGGAAAATAGACCGCATTTCAACTTTGAAAAACTTTGGGCAATCAAATCCCAAAACAAGCTTTTTAAGTGCAAAAAATCCAGATTACAAAGAATGGACTACATAAGGACAAACAACAATTTGTGTTTATCTTATGGTTGTGCTCTTTGTTTTACAGTAATAATGATTTAGCTTTCCTGAAAGCGAACAGAAACTTTATTTACTTTGTAGATAATCAATATCTAAAAGATGTCACTTAGAGACCAACTCTAGTATGATGATTACGTAACCATTAGAAATGCAACAAAGAAAGTTCTCCTCTGCACAATGTGGAATATTATATGTCTGCATGTATAAAGTATGCCTCAAACTGAAACAGACACTTTTTTTTTACTGCTAAACGTGACACATTTCTATGGAAGAGTGCAGCACCAATGCATTTGACTTGAAAAAAAAAATATATATATATATATATATATCTTTATATATATATATTTTATACTGTGAGATAAGGATAAGAATTGAGCAAGATAGGGACCAAAGCCTGGGGTTTGTCCTTCTTAAATCTGTGAAGGACAGCTGGTATTGATTTTTTGGCCCCAATTATGCTGCAGCATACAGTGTTGGAAAAAACCTATTTTAAAATTTACTTCAACAGAAATAGACATTCATGGAAAATATATATATATTTTTGTATATCCCTGAGCAAGACCCAACAACGCTGTTACAATAATGCCCTTAAACCTGGACATTGCTATATTGATTTAATTTATCCTGTTGGGCTAAAACCAACACAGAAAAAAACTAACATATTACAGTATTGTACCACCAGATAGACGTTCTCCACGGCTTCACTGGTCTTATGTCTCATTCTAAAGGGTTAGGCTACCCTGAGCTATTTCTATAACCATGCTGGTTTAGGTTTAGGTTGAAGGAGGACAATCTAACCCCTTTCCACCCTCTGATACTTCCTTCTTCTAAAATCTAGTCTGCATTTGGTTACTATTCCAACTGTTAACTTCATATTATGCAATTCATGTAGGCAATGGGGATATAATTTAAAATAAATAGAATATTTATGCTTCCCATTGTTTTCTTGCTGAAAGCTTGTGACTATACAAAAAAACCAACTAATTTTATTCTATAGTGCTGATCTGTAGAATCTGTTACAAGACAATAACTATGGTAAGCCCTTATAGAGAATGGAAAGTTCCAATCCTGTTTCCTTCAGAGTAGATGTTAAATCTGAGGAAATGTACACTAAAATTGTGTTTGGGTATTTTCTTTTTTTTTTTTTTTATGTAGTAATAGGGTAAGACATTTTGAAAACCTTTTTGATAAAGAGATTGACTAGATGTGTACGGAACCGCTTTATCATAATATGGATGGACAAGTCAACCACCAGCAGCCGAAGCATGAGACATTATTTATATAGATCCCAAGCAGATTTGCCCTAGTATAGATCCAGGAAGGACACCCAGACTCAAAAACATAAGGGTCTGGAAGACTGGAAAACAAAACATTGCAATAACCAAAGATGTCAAGTTAAACCATGGGCCAGACTGAATGTGGCTAAGGATATGCTAAAATGTCATTGTGATTTCCATATTTATTAATTAATTTATTAGTGATTTAAAAAAAAGCAGAGAAAGAAAAAAGTTGGTCTGTGTTTGTTTGGCTCTGAATTTTTACCTGAATAAAATTAGTAGTGCGTTTATTTTTTGGGGCTTTTGTCTTCTTTCCATGACTTTGCCTGTTCCAAAAAGCCTTAGGGGTAAAGGAACAGGCAAGACTTGGCAAGTTCGTATGGCTACCATGTCCAACTTCCTGTAACCGAAGCATCCAATTCGAGGGCTGGAAAAGATAAGCACCCTCTGGGACTTTACATAACATTGCTGAAACTCCCTCTCTCTCTCCGACTACTCGAGATAGGACATCTGAATGGACCAACAGCTAACCCTGATGGATATTTTGCAATATTCTTGATGCAAGACCTGCACCGAGCTGGTGCTGGCCAGAATTGAATGATCATCATCAGATAAATGGCAGCAGCTCCTTTTTTAAGTGTCTCCGATCTGTCTGTTGATGGGATTAAAAATGTTAGACATTAACTCAAAGTGCTGCAGTGTTGTTACATTATTTTTTGCACCAAGGAGAACGGTTTAAAATTGATCATAATCTGACAATCTGATGCTACATAAAAAACTTAAACTAAGGAAGAATAATTTTTGTCAGTGTTTCGACACACAGACTGGTAATTCCAATCTCCGAATTGACGAGCATTTTGGATTTATGGAATTTATTTTAAAGTATTTGTAATTCTTTCATTTTTATTTAATGTTAGGAAATTATTACCAAAACCTACACGGACTAAGAAAATTATACTTTTTGGAGCTTAATATCTAAAGTAAAACAAATATTAATATAATGCTTTGATGCTATTATTTTTCCCCCACTATACCAATTTATCCATACTATTTTTGAAAAAGTCATAGATTGAATAGTTGTTGATCTGACTTTTGGCCAGGTGTATGAAAAAAAACACTTTGCCCTTAATGAGTAGAATCTGACAGTGAATGTTGAACATTGGATTTAGAGGAATACTACAAGGAAATCACGATGGATAAATGCATGTCAGATTTCCTGCTGTGTTAGTATTTCCTCTTTTTTCAGTTTGCGCTTTTCTGACTTTAAGCATGTAGGCTTTGATGAACAGGCAGCTCAGTTTGGAGTGGATCCAAGAATGCATACCTGATAAAGTTCAGCAGAGGAAAGTTTATAGAAATGTTGGGAGACACAATAACGAGGCTGTGGAAAGATAACAGGATTATGCTTATAAAACATCTGCTCACAGAACTGAATGGCTGTTTTGTTTTTTCTGTTGTTAAGCCATTCAAACAAATATCGAACCAGTAAAGATTTTGTTTCATAATAGATAAAGCAGCTGTTATTTTACAGATTTTATACTATGGATTTGGAGTTAATTAAGGTGAAATCTTTTTCTTTAACGCTAAATTAAGAAAGGTTTTAAGGTTTCAAAATGGCTCTTGGACCAAATTTGTTGTTTCCCCTAAAGCTCATACAAAACATGTTTTATGTAGATAAAATCTTAATGTAAGTGGAGTGCAGTTGTAGTTGTTAAAATAAAAACTAAGTATGTTTTACTGTTTATTTTAGGACTTTATGCTTAAATAGTGTGAACAGCTTGTTCTTAGCCCTAAACAGACTGTTGTTGTTGTGACCTTAATTAGTATTGGCAACAGGTTAAAGCTTTTTACTTCTTTTATTGTGTTTAATTAAAGGAATAGATGTTCTGCTGGGTACAACGGTATTATTGTGTGCAGTACACAAACAACAAATAGGCAAATTAAGCATTGCAACAAGAATATATTATTTTTGCATACTATTTTTTTTTCCTGGATAAATTCTAGAGTACTAATCTACTTGACTGCTTAGGGTTTCAGTTGAATAGTAGTTAGACATTTATATTCATTCTCATATTTTTGATGTAGGAAAATACTTTTCAGAACAGTTCCACATGTTCTCCACTCACAATATGAGTGGAGAACATGTGGAGAGATAAATGATCTAGGTTGACTAATATATAAGATTAGTGTTTTAGAGTAAGTCCAACCAAGTTACATTATCTGTGTCCAACATTGCTGTCTACTGTAGAAATGGATTGGGCTCAGATTTATTTTGTGTACCGTTTGCTGTGTCTAGTATGGGAAAGCAACTATACACAATAAAGGCCAAAGTCTGCAAAAACAAGTAAATAGAATTTCTATAAAAACAATCATCTATAATTGGCATGACTGAGACCTGGCTTCACCCGCAGATCCCTGATGCTAGCGTGCAGCTCGCAGGCCGCACTCTGCTACGCTCAGACTGGTCGAAGAGGTCCGGTAAGAACAGGGGAGGTGGTCTCTGTATTTACGTGCATGAGGACTGATGTAACAACGGGACTATAATAGGCACACATTGCTCCCCAAACCTCGGGTACATGTCTGTACGATGTCGGCCTTTTTATCTACCCAGAGAGCTAACAGTAGTGATTGTCACTGCTGTGTATACAACACCCGATGCTAATGTTAGCATAGCGTTCTCTCTTCTGCTGAACACCATCAAAAAACAGCAGCGGGCCCATCCTGACGGTGTTGATATTATAGCAGGATACTTTAACAAGGCCAACCTTAAGACTGTACTTCCAAAATTCCACCAACATGTCAAGTGTACTACTAGAGGGGAAAACACACTTGACAATGTTTACTCTAACATCAAGCAAGCTTACGGAGCTAAATCCCTCCCCCACCTCGGCCAGTCCGACCATCTCTCCCTGCTGCTCACCCCAGCATACACCCCCCTAAGAAGGAGAACCAGGCCTTCTGTTAAAACCTTGACAACTTGGAAACCAGTCTCTGACCTATAGGACTGCTTCAAACAGACAAACTGGGATTTGTTTGAACAACAGGACCTGGAAACATTCAAAGGGACGGTACTGGATTGCATCAGGTTCTGTATCGGAAATGTGTGTCAGGAAAAACATCCGTGTTTTCCCTAATCAGAAACCCTGGATGAACAGCCAGGTCTGTTTACTCCTTAAAAGACGTGACGCTGCCTTCAGGACAGGCCAGGCGACAGGGCTTTGTACAGTGCTGCTCGAACTGAAGAGAGGAATAAAAAGCGCCAAGTCGGACTACAGGAGGAAAATAGAGCCCCATCTGTTCAGCAACAACACACTCCAGAGGCTGTGATGTGTCAGCAGGAGACCTGAGGAGGAACTGAACCGTTTCTTTGCTCGCTTTGAGACTCCCCAGTTCAATCTTCTCCGGCCCTGCTACCTCCACCGAATTGCAAGTCGACCCTGTCCCCCCCCACACACATTTTCAAGACCCACCAATTTGCATACGGGGCAAACAGATCCACGGAAGACACCATTGCGGTAGCTCTCCACTCTGTGCTGAGCCACATAAAGCAGAGCTATGCTCGCATACTTTTTTTAAATTACAGCTCAGAATTTAACACAATCATCCCGAACATACTAATTTCCAAACTGCACACCCTGGGCCTCCCACCTCTCACATGTTCCTGGATAATGGACTTCCTAACCAACCGTCCTCAGACTATTAGACTTGGGCCCGATCGGTCCTCCACCCCGAACACTTAACACTGGCTCCCCACAGGGATGTGTACTGAGCCCCCTCCTGTTCTGCCTCTACACCAATGACTGCAGCTCGGCCCACAAACAACCTCATCGTCAAGTTTGCTGATGACACCACTGTAGTCGGACTCATCTCAGGCGGAGAGGAGGCAACCTACAGAGAGGAGGTCCTGAAGTTGACAGCATGGTGTTCACAGAGTAACCTCGCACTGAACACCAGTAAAACAAAAGCGATCATTGTTGACTTCAGGAAAATCCTGCTGCTGACCTTCTACCGCCCATCCATCGAGAGCCTGCTGACATACTGCATCTCAGCATGGTACCGCAGCTGCACTGAGGTAGACAGGGTGAGGCTTCAGAGGGTAGTCAAAGCGGCAAAAAGAATCTTCGGCTTCCCCTTCCCTACCCTGATGGACATCTACATCTCCTGCTGCATCAACAGAGTGAGAAACATCATCAAGGACAGCTCACAACCTGGGTTTGAACTGTTTGACCTGCTGCCCTATGGCAGGCGCTTCTGGTGCATCGAGTCAAGGACAAAAACAGCTTCTTTTCCAAAGCAGTCACAAACCTCAACTCAAATGGACTCTAACTGTGCAATACCCTAATCTCTATGCAATATAATGCCATTATAACAATATCTGTAAAATATTTTATATTTATATTATATTTATTTATTTAATGCAATATCACCACCACTGTCTAATTATCTAGATAGTTTTATTTTGTGTATATACTCTATTTCTTATGCAATTTTTATTTTATTTCCTGCAGATAATTCAAATAGTTTTTTTCTGTTTATTCTGAAAGTCTTCCAATCTCATTGTATAATGTGTATAATGACAATAAAAGGCATTCTAGTCATTCATTCTATTCATAAAAAATGCCTAATACCAAATCACAAGTTGTTTTCCTCTGTGTTAAACCCAAAATGTTGCTACGAAGATTTCACCATTACATCTGTGTTAATTCCAAGGGTATTTAAGTCCTTTATCCCTGGCTTTCAGCTAAAGTGCAGTTAGCAAAAGACAAAAGAGCAAAAAATTTAAGAAAAAAAAAGACTATATCAACATGCTACCATGTATTTAATGGCTGCAAATATTTGTTTTTATTTCCTCCTATGATAGGACAAACATAATTTCTTCCTTCCCTGCTACTGTGTGAAAGTTACAGTGCACATTTACATTAACAACTGTTTATTAATGGGAAGCTTGTGGGTATTGACGCTTGATGGCATCAGAATAAGAAAGGCTTGTTTATGTGCGTAAAAGGGAGTACAGATACCAGATCAGACAGGAATGAAAGAAAGATTATGTATGTTTTATGTTATTGTAAACATTTGATTTTTTTGTAACTATTGATGTGAGCTAACGGGACAAAACTATCCTAGGGAATCCTAATTATTAGTGTTAGTTCAGTATTCACTTATGATTAGGAGATTAATTTCAAGGCTTTACTTTTGATTCCTCTTTTAATATTTGGACCTGGGAAAACCTTATATTAAGCAAATGTGAAGACTTGTAACGTTTATTAAGTCCTCATGAAGTTCTAATCAAAAGTAAGAAGCCATGATGTTATGTAAAGATACTTTTTTTGAAATTATTTTTAGAATTTGATCAAAAACAGATTTGCTAGGAATATTATTTTAGTTTTTTGCATGGACAATTTTTACAGTTTATTTCACAAAAAATCAGTACCTTTATTTAAATATGTTATCATGGTGCTTAACCATCTATAGGGTGGGTTTTATCTCATGTAATTTACCATTAAAACATTTTAGATGTATGTGTTGAAAGTCTGTGTGATAATTTGAACCCCTATTACTTTTACTTGAATTTATCATACTTACCATAAATCCGGTCATTATAGAAAGATTCTAACACCCATCTAGCTATACATTTCTAATTCTCCTGCTTTTTTCTGGCATTGGGTTGCTAAGTTAACAGGTGGGAAACCAAAGCATCCTTCTCTCCAGATACATTTTCTAGGTCATTCAGATCGATCCTAGAACACTGTTCTCCCCATAAGAATGCTGAATACAGTATGTTGAAAGGTGGGATTCTTGGAGAGATTCAGATCGAACACCGGCCTGGCCAACACCTTTCTCTGCGTATGAGCAGTGACTTTACACCTAACCTCTCATGGATAACGGAATGTGAGGCTGCTTTGCTTTTTGGAATGTCTATGTCTTTTGTTCATGAACTACTTTTATGATCATTGATGAAGGTTACCTTAGTGAAATAAGGTGAACCTACATTGACAGTCAATTAAGAGTGTCATCTTTTGCTATTTCTTTAGTCACCAGAATTGTCCAGGAAAACTAGAAAGAAGTTATCGGACAATTGTATTTAAATAATGGACTGACCCCTTTTTCAGGTCATGGATGTTAGCCACAGACTTGTGTATTGGGATAAACATTTTAAGTTTACAGTAATGGTATAATATGAATCATCAGTGACGTAACTGTCCCCCATTTAACATTTTTATTGTTTTTAGGTTGACTAAGTCTTTAGCTCGGGTTATTTAATCTTAATCAGCCCAGAAAGGGCATCGGCATGAGATAAATAAATGTTATTGATTCATTGTTGCAATATCTTTAGACAATTTGTTAGCAGTGTAGATCATGTGTGGTTGAGAGGTATGAGATTACCAGATTTGAATACTTTTCCTATCAGGACCTACTCTGTTAGTGAGACAAAATATTTAGATTGCATCACTAACATCCTAGATTGCAAGCATACTCAAACATAGCGTTTCGTTTTAGACTGATCGAGCCATTGTTATTTAAAAACGCATACAGGGGATCCCTGTCTATCGGCGTTTTAAGACTAAATGATTTGTCTGTGGAAGGTGATTTAAAATTGGTTGTGTAAAATGTAACTGCTTGCGAACAACATGTAGCTTGTAAAGCTGAAAAATCCAGGTTTACTGCCAGTTGCTATTATATAGCGTATATCAAAGCAGCCAATCTAGAAGCACTAGCAATAAAGAAGACTACAGATATTAGCTTGTTAAGCTACGATAATTTCCATTTTGCACATGAATGCATATTAATAACAGGACATAGAGTGGATTTTTTTTGTCTTGTTTTTGTGTGACATAGTTCATAATGAGAGGAGAAGCACCTATGTCTATTTCAGTAAAGGTCAGACTATCATCGCACATGCTAACATTTCTCTTGAGAACTTTGTTTTAACACCACATTCAATAAGCCCACTTGGATGAAAGGCCAAGGGCAGAAAAAGGGCAGGAAATGAAAACACAACATTAGGGAAAGTAGATCTAATCAAGCCAGAGCGAGAGGTAGTTAAAACTAAATACGGTAACCTGTAAAATTGAAATCTGTGACAAGAATGATTCAGTAAAACATCTGTTGTGTCGCATGCATGTGAACTTCAAATACATAAATAAGACATGAGTAAAATATTTGTTCATGTCAAAACATTTTCCATAAAAGCAAAATACAAACATAGTTCACATTTGTCTGGTTACTGTAGCCCATTTAAATTATATATCATTGCCAAACAATGGGAATGTCAGCAGAGTGGTGATGAGAAACTCTGCACATTCGACAATACTTTCACCTTGAAGTGTTAGTGAATGGAGGCTTGAGGACATTTGCTGTTAAAACATTGACCAACAAACACATTTTCAATAAAATCAGAAGCTTTTAGGTCATCGGCTCTAGTTTTTGGATTGAGCCCACACAGAAAGGAAAGCAGAAAAGTGTTACCTTCAGCCCCAAGGTCAGGTCGGCGGGGTCAAAGGTGGTCAGTGTTGAAGTCCAGGACGTGAGCCATAGGACAGGACAAAGGGCGGAACACACATTGGCGAGGGTCACAGAAAAGCACAAAGATATGGTAGCAGGGGAGAGGAAGGAGATGCAGGAGGCACAATCAAAGAAGGATAAAAAACGAGGAAGAGTTAAAGGGCGACAAAGAGGAGGACAAGAAGAAGATGAAAAGGATTAAACAGAACAGGGGGATTTGGAAGAAATATGGAAGGTTACGCCACAGATAGAAGGTGAGAAGCAGAGTAGGAATTTGTGAGGGGAAACAGTAGCTTTGAGCAGCTGGGAGTGTAGAGGCTGAGTCAATTCCTCTAAAAAAAAAGGAGAAAAATAAACCAAAACAAAGAATAAAACCCATACCTTGGTCGTTTAACGTCAGGTGCGCCAGACCTTGAAAGGGAAAAATAGAAAAAAAGGAACACAAAGGAAGAAAAGAAGGTCATAAAAGGCACGGGAAGAAAAAAAGCATTGTCACAACGTTGGACTGCAGTTTGTGACAGACATCCTGGGGCAGACTTGGATGTCAGAGTTGAAACCAAAGTTTAAAAAAAATTAAAAAACAAACGAGAAAGAGTGAAAGATAGAGAGATAGAGCAAAAAACAACAGAAAACAAGCAAACACTTCTTGAGTGAGGTGTGAGGGGTTTAGGAAAAAAAAAAGCATTTTCATTTGGCGCAACCCCCGAAGGCCATTGCTCGCACAAATGCTTTTTTTTTCCACTGGAGTACTTATGGAACACACAGAGAACTGTTTGGCAGAAAATACTCAAATCTAATTTGTTGTATTCACCACTACTCAAACCCAGAATCAAGAATCTCAGCTGTTTTACAAAGAACACACGGTGCCTTTTAAAGACATTCATACTCATTGAAACTTTTCACATTCGTCATGTTACAACTAAACATATCAAACCTGTGTTGTTCAAATAAATGTGATAAACTAACAATGTTGTCTTTTTTGTTTAATTGCATTTACAATGAAGTGGTTTAGATAAAAGCATAGTCATACGTAAGAATACTTCAATCCGTTTACAGACCTACATCCAATTGATACATTATGGTAAAACAAAAAAAAAAAGAAAAAAAAAACTGGCATTAAAAGACAATTTCAAGTTTGAACTTTTTGGAAAAGACCTGTGGCCAAAAAATGTTTTTTTTTTGGGATGTGTAAAGTGGTAGATGATCTGCAGCTGTGTGATTTCACCGAAAGATGGCTCTACAAAGTATTCACAAAGGCACGCTGAATACAAATTGGGAGTCTAATTTGCATATGCCCATTAAAAAACAAGTTAAAATTCTTAAAAATCATGCCTACATTTCTTTTTACTTTACAATTATGCACTACCTTCTGTTGGTCTACCACACTAAATCTCAAGATGTGCTTGAAACATGACGACATGTGAAAATGTTTGAAGGGGAATGAATCCTTTCGTAAGGCACTGAAAACAACACTAAGATAAAACAGCATAAGCACAACTGCAGCATCACAGCAACGGCATAAAAACAGATGAAAAACCTCACTCTAGTGGGTGGCCACATCACACAGAGCTTTTAAAACAGGCAGCTAAATTTATTTAAAAAAATACATCTGCACAGTGACCTCTTACTTATTTTTAACGCCGTATATGGAAAAAAGCCCAAACCATAGAGAAAACATATCCACAATGCATCCACATACTGAGTAAATCTTAAGATGAAAAGACATAAAACAGCTATGCTGGCTTTTGAAAGCTGAAAACACATCATTTCGCTTTTGCTTTTTGTTGCCAAGTATTTTAGTGTCTATATTTTTGTCTGTTATTTTGCACTAGTTACTTCATTTAAAAGTGATCTGTATCATTTCTCTTCCTCTCTCTCTCTTGCTCTCTGTCTGTATGTCTGTCTCTCATATCTATATGTCTCTCCCATATCAATCCATGTATCCATCTATTCATCCATCCATTCATGGTTGAATTCATGAATTTATACAGCAGTTCATACAGCAGCATGAGTTTTGTGAATACATTCCTTAGAGAAAACTGTTTGAGAGGCAAAAAAAATTAAACCCTACGGCTTAAAGCAGAGCACATTCCTCACTAAAAGAAAATGGATTCATCCTGAGGCTACAGCAGGATATAAAACGGCATTATGTGTCACAAACAAGTAGACTGAAAAGGTAAAATCTTTTTAAGTCAGCCTGTCTTTTGGTGATCGATACCAACTCAAACACAAAGCTTGGCACTCTGTGCAAACAATCGAATGTCAGCAACAATTCAGCATTAACGGAAGTGTTTTGGCACTGTACGAAAAACTGAAAAAACATAACTTTTCAGCCCAATCAGGAACTGTGCAGACAGGAAACAGGGGATGCTCGTGATCTAAAAGTCAGGTCAATGTTTTCATTCAATACAAGTCTATTTTTGTTATTGATCAGACTTATATGGCCAATGGTGAAAAAAATGTATGTTATCAAGCATTCTATTGATTAGTCAGCGATCTATATTGTGTCACTACATTTACACTTAGCCTGAGAAACAAAGATGTGCTAAAAGTATGAAGATATCAAAATAATTGTAAAATAAAATAATAATTACATTATGTTTAGAGACTTCTAATACTGCTAAAGTGCAATCATCCATAACCTGAAATATTAGATCAAAGAAAGTTAAATAAGTACAAACTACTCCTACTGCTCTTTTAAAAATGCAGCTTGTCATAAAGGCATAGGGGAAATGTACAGGCAGAGCTTTATTTATCCGGTAGAGGTCGGTTTCCAGCTGGCCGCCTTTGCATAAAGACCAATCATTCTCACCGTGCCACTTTCTGGTTTTGTTCCCCTAATCATAATCCATTAAAGAGATAAGGCTAAGGCTACTTCAATAAAACCGAATCTTGCTGTTGCTGCAAACCAAATTGCTTAAATACAGCACCATTCCGCAGTCCTGTCATTCCAGGCTAATATAGATCCAGTCGCCTTAAAAGCAGCATGAAGAATATCTGAATGACTCTAAATGAAATATACATTTATGTATCAGAAGAAGCAAAAAGCACAAAGAGAAAGCGAGACAAACTGTGCTTTCTAAACGGCTGATAATTACAAACTAATAAAGTGATAATATATTCTTAATGGCACATGTTTGTTGGTGGACTTTTGCAGGCAGCAAGTAAACATTTAAGAAATCAAGAAACAAAAGGCTAGATTAACCATTTGAGCAACAAGAGCATGTCAGAGTCTTCAATTCTTGAAGGGATATTCAAAGGCAGCAGTGGTCATTATCTATTACAATGATCCAAGGAAACAACCGCGATGAACCAGGGAGCCTATTAACCAGGCTAATAAGCAGCAAATTTTCATTGATGTACATGGGGAGGAAAGGCTGGCTCATGTGGATCTGTAGACAGATCTCCAACCACTAAAAAGGCCAACAACAAGCAGGCATTCATCAAAAAAGGAACACAGAGAATTTGAATAAGGTAAACTGTTCAAATTTTTGATTTTTTCATTTTAATTCCACTGATGGCTTAATGTGTGTGGATCACTTACCTAGAGCATTTAGGATAGCAAGATGCATAAATGTACAAAGTAGCCAGCTTAGTGTCAGATGCCACAATATACCTTTAAATGCAAATGCAATCTATATTACATTGAGCCCTGTATAAGCAAAGAAAGGAAAAGGGGTTGATGTTATAATGTTATGCCCGATTGGTAAGACAACAAGAAGCCAAATGTTAGAATCAACACTTCCTTCGTACTGTATTAGCACAGGCAAACAGTTCCTTCTTTACATTGACGAGCAATCCATCTGTTTGAATTTATTTACATTCCACCCATTGTTAAAATAAAATAAAATGATACCCATATGTTGCGGTTTAGTTTGGCCATAAATTATCAATTTTGCTGATCAATTTGATTTAAATTGACCAAAATCGGAGTACTAGCAAAAAAGTTTACTCTCAGTTATTACTTAAGAATACCAGCCTGGTGCGGTGGGTATAAAATGTTTTGCTTAAATACCAGGTTTGTATTGATGTATGAAGATGAGGCCAGCTGTTGTGTTTAAACACAAGTTCACAATGCAAACAGATATAAAGATACAAAAATATTTAAAAAAAGTAGTGTTTTATGAAATTTGTCGATTAGACACATTTCACAGTCAATAATCAATGGTATGTATGTTTGACTATTAGAACAAAAAACATCAAAAGAAACCCTTTTAGAAAGAGGTAAACATATGTTGCATGATACAAAAGACTAAAAATCTAAAATCTAATGAAACACTGTTTAAACGTGGTGTAAAGGCTCTTTGGTCTGTTCATATCTAAGCAGGAGTAATGGCTTAAAAATACTTTAAACAATACAAAGTGAAAAAGAAAATCGAAACAATATTTTAATAATTTGTCCTAAACTGTTTTATACTCAAACCACACAACCCTCTTACAGAAGTAATCCTAGGGAATCTCCAATGAACATGGGTAGATTAGCAATCCACAATAAGAAATAGATCTTTGATTGGGAAATTGATCTTTTGGGATTACCTCTGCAGAGGTATGAATTAAGCCAGCCTGAGTTTTTGGGGCCGAAGGAATAAGGAATAATATTTTGATATACAAAGTTCTCCGTGTCTTCCTGAAAAGATTTAACTGTCTTAATGCTTTGTGGGATTAACAGTTTTTATGCCACTCCTGTGTTTCTTGTATAGTGCATCATGGTGAGTCCCAGCACACCCAAAAAAAATGTAAAGGGCACCAAGAAAGCATCCATGGACCTTTTTTTCATTTTTTGCAAAAGTTTTTACACTACACATTCAAGAAATTATTTTTACAACATATGTACAGCATTTGCCTTAAAACTTGGGTATAAGGTCCCACAGGTTTCAGTCCTGTCAAAGCAAAGACACCAACCATGGAATCAAATGAATTGTCTGTCGACCTCCCAAACAACAATGTCATATTGCACAAATCTGAGGAATGGTAATGAAGTTCTGCTACCTTTTCAATGTAGAAGGTCTTAATATCTTACTGGCCTCTATCATTGGCAGATCAACTAAGTATAAAAATACCAGGACTCTTCCTAAAGCTCACTAATGGGAGATCACTGGTGGTCTAAACAGAATAACCAATGAAGATGACCTTAGTCAGGTCAAAGTTCTTTGCAGAAACCCACCAGTCAGAACTGTTTCGTAGAGTGGCCACACTAAAGGGACGTCTTAATAAGAAACACAAAGGTTCCTGGAATTCACTACCGGCACCTGAAAGAATGTTTCCATCCATCGATCCATTTTCCTCCTCTTATCCGTGGTCGGGTCGAGGGGGCAGCAGCTTAAGCAGGGATACCCAAACATCCCTCTCCCCAGCCACTAGGGCAAGCTCATCTGGGGGAATCCCAAGGCATTCCCAGGCCAGCCGAGAAACATAGTCCCTCCTGCGTGTTCTGGGTATTCCTTGGGGACTCCTCCCATTGGGACGTGTCCGGAACACCTCACTCGGGAGGTGTCCAGGAGGCATCCTAACCAAATGCCCGAGCCACCTCAACTGGCTCCTCTCGACATGGAGAAGCAGGGGCTCTACTTTGAGTCCCTCCAGGATGCCCGAGCTTCTCACCCTATATCTAAGGGACAGCCCAGACACCATGCGGAGGAAACCCATTTCAACCACTTGTAGAATGTTTGTACTACAAAAAAAAAATATTAAAATTAAAAATCTTCTGGCCCAATGAGACAAAGATTTAACACTTTGGTTTGATACTAGGCTTAATTGTTTTAGGACACCAGGCTTGGCTCATCACCAGACTGATAACATCCCTACGGTGAAGCATTGTGGCCCCAACCTTACATTATGAGTTATTTTTCATGGCCAGGATATGGAAGACTACACAAGTTAGAGGTAAATATTAATGCAGCAATATATAGATCACCAGATCAAGCTCAACTGCAGACTTTATTGATGGTTAATTTTTCAGCATCACAACAACCTAAAGCGCCTGTCAAAAATCTTAACGTTAAGAATTGGAAAAAAAATCTAATCATGTGATGGAGGGGCCGAACCAGAGTCTAGAGTTAAGTTTGATTTAATATCTCTTAGTGCATCTTTCAATTGCTGCCTCATGGTTGAGAAGATCTTAGGAATCACTATCTTAGTGTCAAATACCAACATATAGTTCTTAATAATTAAGTGGTCATAATGTTATACATTATTGCTGTACTTAAAAATGCATAACATGTACATGACCCACATGCGACCTTCAAATGTTCAATACCAGAACCTCCACAAGTATAAAGGCAGCCTGATTGAACATTTACAACAATTATCTTTGTAACATTCAATTTCAATCACAAAGGAACGCTCTTCAAGACTATCAATATTGGAGAGGAAATCAAACTGCCACAGCAAAAAGCAGAGCTGTTGCTTAAAGCACGGGAACATGATGAAATCCAAGCTACCGTTTTCCCACCTCCTTGACATCTGAGCATTGATTACATTGTTAATCGTGTTGTGAGCACAGATGGGAGTGTCTAATGGAACGGGTACTGTCAGGAGAGTGTGACTGCCTGGTTATGATCGAATGGCAGATGGAGTCCAGTTATGATTCTGTCATTAGAAAAGGATTCGTTTATGATATATCTTCTTTTATCTTATCTGGTTTTGTTTACAACCTTTAATTCATCTTAAATAATCATTTACGTTTTCTCCTTTATTACTTTTCTAAACATCAATTTAAACCACTTGCTGTTTAGAAAGCGATCTTTTAACAGAACAATAGAGAATTCTTATGGCAAATTGCATAGCATGTAGATATAACAGATCACAGATATCTTATTACCACCACATATTTTATCAAATTTAACCTAGTTAAACCTTTTTTGTTAGCAGTATATAGTGTAAACAGGGCCCCTCTAAAACCCTTGTCGAGCATTAATCCATCATCCCTTTTTCTCACTTTTATACATTTTAAGCTCCATCTTCCCAGACACATTCGAACACATGAGCAGATGTGTTGGGTCACAGCAGCAGTGATGCAGCACTCGAGGGGACAAAGAAAAATGAGACTTATCATTATCATCTTCTATCCCTTCTGTACTTGTGTTCTCAGCTCTGCTTCTCAAATGAACACATAGACACAAGAATATGTTAATCTTGAAGCCCCCCTGGGGCAGATTGAGTTGCATAATTTTCCAAGACTCACTCCGACATCTGGCCATCGAGGTTTATGTCCTTCCTGAGAACATATTTAAACAAAGACATTTCTTTTGCTGATTGCACAGCGTATTTGAAAATAGCTGTTCACTTTGACTTTGGAAGAAAGTATAATCAAGCAAAAAAAATAAATTTTAAAAACGCAACCAGGTAAGAATGGGATCCATGCCAAACGCAGTCAGTCTAACCCTGGCTCCATCTCCCACCTATGCACTCTGGGTTAGCAATCCTTTTGTTAGTCAATACTTAGTCTATTTGCACATAACCCAAGTAAATAATTTGCAGCAGAGCACTGAATCCTGAAAGATATTTTAACTACAACGCAGTTTGCTTCCTGGCGGTACTCCGACAGATTTAAAAAAGATCATTAGAATCAAAGAATCAAGGAATTTTATTTGTCATCACATCACATGTGGTGCATGAGGCAGGACGAAATTCTAATCCCCCGGTCCAGTTTACACCCTGATAGCAATTTTAAATACTTTAATAAATTATAAGACCTCTGCGAGAATAGGATTGAACACAGAATCTACAATATGGGACTTCGGACATAGCAGCAATGAAAATTCGGAGTGCAAATAGTATAATAAAATATAAAGAACTATACGAGAAATAGGATTTAACTACACAGAATCTTCAATATGGGACTTCGGACATAGCAGCAATGAAAATTCGGAGTGCAAATAGTATAATAATATATAAAGAACTATACAAGAATAGGATTTAACTACACAGAATCTACAATATGGACACAGAATACACAATATGGGACTTCGGACATAGCAGCAATGAAAATTCGGAGTGCGAGTTACATATTAATTGACATTTTAAAGTGACATTTTAAAGTGTGATATTAAAGTGAACAGTGCCGGGTAATGCAAAAAAAATTTTTTTTAGAAAAGGATTCGTTTATGATATATCTTCTTTTATCTTATCTGTTTTTGCTTTTTTTTCATTTGTAATTGTCCTTGCGTGTGTTTGAGAGTCTCACAGCTTGAGGAATGAAGCTGTTTCTCAGTCTGGTGGTTTTACACTTGATGCTCCGCAGCCTCCTGCCTGAGGGGAGCGGGAAAAAAAGTGAGTGTGCTGGGTGTGTGGGGTCCTTTATGATGCCGGAGGCCCTCTTCCTCTGGAGGTCTAAATCTGGAGGTCTAAATGTCTGTGGTGCGGGGGAGGCTGACTCCAACAATTCTCTGTGCAGCCTTCACCACTCTCTGCAGAGCTTTCCTGTCTGCAGCAGAGCAGCTTCAATGCCAAACGTTGATGTTGGAGCACAAGACGCTCTCCACCCCACATCTGTAGAAGGAGGTGAGAACTGAGCTCCCGAGTCCAGCTCTTCTTAACCTCCTGAGGAAGTAGAGCCGCTGGTGCGCCTTCCTGACCAGAATGGAAGGGTTGTTGCTCCAGGTGAGGTTGTTGCTCAGGTGTACACCCAAGTACCTGTAGCTGTTGACCACTTCCACCGCAGATCCTCCCATGTGCAGGGGGAGGTGGGCATGCTTGCCCCTTTGAAGTCCACAATCATCTCTTTGGTTTTCTTTACATTAATGCAGAGGTTGTTTTCTCTGCACCAGCCCTCCAGGTGTTCCACCTCCTGCCTGTAGCTGGACGCATCCCTGTTTGTGATGCATCCAACCACTGCTGTGTCGTCCGCAAACTTCACAAGATGACAGCCTGGGTGGATAGGCGAGCAGTCATATGTGAGCAGTGTGAACAGGAGGGGGCTCAGCACACAGCCCCGAGGGGAGCCATTGCTGAGGGTGATGGTGGGGGAGGATATGTTGTGAATCCTCACAGACTGCGGCCTGTTGGTCAGGAAGTCCAGGACCCAGTTGCAGATGGAAGAGCTCAGTCCAAGTGAGGTGAGTTAATTAATCAGAGTCTGAGGAATCATGGTGCTGAAGGCAGATGTGAAGTCCACAAACAGCATACGGACGTATGAAACCTTCTGCTCCAGGTGGGTGATGGCAGTGTGGACCACGGAGGAAATGGCGTCCTCTGTGGATCGATTTTTCCTGTATGCATACTGGTGTGGATCAATGGTGACGTTGATGTTGGCTTTGGTGTGAGTCTGAACCAGTCTCTCGAGGCACTTTGTGACTATCGGTGTGAGTGCTACTGGCCGATAGTCATTCAGACCTATCACTGCGGAGCTCTTGGGGACCGGGATGATGGTGGCGGTCTTCATGCAGGTGAAGTCGTGATTCTGGTGCTGGGGGGTGTAGGGTTCTCAAACCGGAAGTAGAATTGGTTGAGAGCCTCAGGCAGGCAGGGGTCTTTGGGGCATTGTGCAGATTTGGGTTTATAGTCTGTAATGCACTTGATATACACTTCATCATAAATTCCCAAAATATTTACAGACAGACATGTCCATCTGGATTAACAAAAGGCAATTTAGGGCCTTTGTTCTGTTGATATTATTATTAAATAAATAAATAAATAATATATTTCTTTTACAGCAAACATTTAAGATTTCTGGACGAAGCTTCTTTTGGAGGTAATTCCTACAATATAAATTAATACATTCAATAAATTCCTAAAAATTCCAAAACATTTTATAAAAGTCTTAAAACCTTTTCAAATCACTATGTTTCCATATGTAGTAATAAAAACATGCCGCCACGATTAATTTAATTAACATGTGACATAATACAGCTTGCAGACTATACATAAATAAGGGTTTTATCGCGCCTGGACCTATATTAAGCTCCTAACATTATTTGTATTTTTTTCTCTGATCGCCAAGAGGTTCAGGCTCTACTACTGAGTGCTTAAAAATAACATTTGAATAGCTTTAAGGTTGATCTCACTGCATGTGAACACCTTTAAGGAACTAAATATTAAAACTTTAGCAGATTTCAGCTGGCTTTAATAATTCCGTCTGAGTGCCAATTGTATGAAGAATAGAAAGGCAGGATGAAGAGCTAAAGGCTACAAACATGTCTGCAAAATAAATTCCACCTCTTACAGTGCGTTTAAAAGTTAACGCAAGGCTTGACGGGACGTAGTGTATTTAGATAATAACTGGAACAGACGCTCATTGCTTGGTTTGATCAGTTGTCAATCAAAACACAATTAGGTTCATCAACCAAGAGATTATACAACTACTTAATAAACACACTAAACCTTAACTAAATAGCAATGAGCAAATTTTTAATTTCCAAGATTTCATTACTAATTAAAATATCCAATACATCTTTTAACACCCATAAAGGGGTCAAGAAGAATATTATTTATTCATAAATTACTCCACATCAACTTCTTTATCTTACAAGCATATCAGGTTGTTCAAAACCATATAAAAAAATAAGAAATAAGACCAACAATTAAAAAAAATCCGTTTAGCAAATTATCAGTATGAAATCATTATTAACATTACAATTGAATAAATACAAACCAGGTGTTGCATTTTAACGTTAGTTCCTTAGTAAAAACATACAACTGTCCAACTAGGAAGCAAACAGTACACTATTTTTGTTGTTCTGGCAACAAAAGTTGAGTTGATAATTTGTGGTGCGTCTTTAATCTGCTCGAACTCTTCATGCCCGCAGCAGTTAAAGTGAAAAGAGCCAATGTCTTATTCATTCCAGAAGCTTGGTTCTGTGGTGTAATAGAGGGATCTGGATGCACATTTTACATGGAGTTTTGAGGAAAAAAGGGTTACAGCACCAAAGTGGAAGCTGGAATTCAGAGAGCCTGAAAGGTTAGAAATACAACCAAAATAATCTACTTGCTTTTTAAGTTGCAGTATGTGGTATCTTTTTTCTTTACAGACTTCTAACTTTGGACTGGTCTTTCTGAGATTCTCAAAGAAGAGGGAATACAGGTTTTATCACAGTAAATCTGTGGGAGACTTACTATTTGATTCTGAGGCTCGGATTTCTACACTTATGAGCCAATTAAATTGTCAAGCATTTCTCTGGCAAGGTAATATCTGGTTCAGATCTAGATAAGTTGGGTAGGTTTCCATTATTATTGTGTTGGGAAGGAATGTGGGCAAGCCGTGAGCATGAAGGCGCTGTATTGACACTTTGTCATGTTGAGAACATCAAATTTATAATCTGGATATATAAATCCCATGCTAGCCAGACTCAAGGCTAATGCTAACCGACCCCCGATTCCTTCACTTTTGCTATCTAATGTGCGCTCTCTGGAAAACACGCTGGATCTGCTGCGGCTGAGGATGAGTGTTTCTGAGGAGATGAGGAACTGCTCTGTGATTTGTCTCACAGAAACCTGGTTAAACAACACCTTGCGGGACTCAGCCTTCCAGCTCGCCGGCCGGCAGCTCTTCGCAACAAGCTCTCCGGGAAAGCCCGCGGGGGCGGCTTATGCATGTACATAAACCAAGGTTGGTGCACAAACTGTGTGTTGGTAGAGAGCCACTGTTCCGAGGCAACAGAACTGCTGACTGTGAAGTGTAGACGTTCACTGTCTGCCTCGTGAGTTTTCTGCGGTGTTCGTCACAGCTGTTTACATAGCACCGGATGCTAATGCTAACAACGGGTTAAAGGAGCTACATAACAACATCAGCTCGCTTCAGAACAACCATCCCGAGGCATTCTAGGTGGTAGCGGGGGACATTAACCACGTAGAACTTACGAACACCCTGCAGAAATTTTACCAGCATGTCAACATCGCAACACGTGGGAATAACACCCTGGACCATGTTTACACCAACGTAAGAGACATGTACAGAGCCTTCCCACGCCCCCACCTCGGGCTCTCCAATCACATCTCCGTCATGCTGGTGCCTGCATACCATCCCCCGCTGCGACACTCAAGACCCACACAGAAGACCATCACTGTGTGGCCCAGTGACTCCAACGCCGTGCTTCAGGACTGCTTCGGCTGCACACACTGGCAGGTCTTCAAGGGGGCTGCTGAGTGTTAGGGGGAGCTGGCTTGGAGGACTACCCATCTGCTGTTCTCGGCTACATCTTCAATTGCGCAGAGGATGTTACCACCACCAAGACTTTAACTTGCAACCCGAACCAGAAACCCTAGCTGAATGCAGAGGTGCGTTCCCTGCTGAAAGCCAGGGATGCTGCTTTTAGGTCTGGTGACGCAGTAGAACTGAGGAGGGCTAGAAGCGAGCCGACTGCGGGAGTGAAGAGGGCAAAATCTGCATATGCTCAGAAAATCCAGGGACACTTTTCCTCCCAGGATCCACAGAGCATGTGAAAGGGCATCAAGTGCGTCACAGACTATAAAACCAAATGTGCACAATGCCCCAAAGACCCCTCTCAACCAATTTTACGCCCGCTTTGAGAACCCTGACACCCCTCCCAGCACCAGACTCACACCTTCATCAGAGGAAGAGCCCCTTAGCATGACACCAGCAGAAGTAAGGAGGACGCTGAGGAGGATCAACCCCCGGAAAGCTGCTGGCCCGGACAACATCCCCGGACGGGTGCTGAGAGAGTGCGCCGATCAGCTCTCTGACTTCCTGGCGTAAATTTTCGACGCCTCCCTCATCCAGGGATCTGTCCCTGCCTGCATGAACACCGCCACCATCATCCCGGTCCCCAAGAGCCCCACAGTGACAGGTCTGAATTACTATTGGCCAGTAGCCCTCACACCGATAGTCACGAAGTGCCTTAAGAGACTGGTTCAGACCTACTAAAGCCACCATCAATGTCAAAGTGGATCCACATTAGTACGCATATAGGATGATTCGATCCACAAAGGATGCCATTTCCTCCGTGGTCCACACTGCCATCACCCACCTGGAGCAGAAGGATTCATATGTTCGTAATCTCTTTCTGGACTTCACATTTGCATTCAACACCATGATTCCTCAGACTCTGATAAATAAACTCTCCTCACTTGGACTGAGCTCTTCCCTCTGCAACTGGGTCCTGGACTTCCTGACCAACAGGCCAGTGTTGTGAGGATTCACAACATCTCCTCCCCCACCATTACGCTCAGCACTCGCTCCCCTTAGGGCTGTGTGTTGAGCCCCTACTGTTCACACTGCTCAAATATGACTGCTCGCCTATCAATCCAGGCTGTCATATTGTGAAGTTTGCGGACAAGACAGTAGTGGTTGGATGCATCACAAACAGTGATGAGTCCAGCTACACGCAGGAGGTGGAACACCTCGAGGGGTGGTGCTGAGATGACCTCTGCATCAACATAAAGAAGACAAAGGAGATGATTGTGGACTTCAGAAGGGGTCAACATGCTCACCCCCCCTACACATTGGTGGATCCGCTGTGGAAGAGGTCAGCAGCTACAGGTACTTAGTTGTACACCTGAGTAACAACCTCACCTGGAGCAACAATACATTCTGGTCAGGAAGGCACATCAACGGCTCTACTTCCTCTCCTTCTACAGATATGTGGTGGAGAGCGTATTGTGCTCCAGCATCAACGTGTGGTATGGAGGCTGCTCTGCTGCAGATAGGAAAGCTCTGCAGAGTGTCATGAAGATTGCACAGAGGATTGTTGGAGTCAGCCTCCCCAGCATCACAGATATTTACACCTCCAGATGCAGGAAAAGGGCCACCTACATCAGGAAGGATCCCACCCACCCAGCACACTCACTTTTTGTCCAGCTCCCCTCAGGCAGGAGGCTGCAGAGCATCAAGTGTAAAACCACCAGACTGAGAAACAGCTTCACTCCTGAAGCTGTGAGACTCTCGAACTCCACCTGAACAACCACTGCACTGACACTTTACATGGACATTACATTTTGATTGCCTTCACATACTCGCACTGAGACACTTTAAACGGCTATAGTAACTTGCACTACGAATTCATTCATTCATTCATTCATGCTGCTGCTACTCCAAACCCCTTATTCCCTTATATTCTATACATTTTCTGCATATTTTGTGTTTATATTGCATTCTATTTTATTTTAAATTTTTTTTTTGTTTTTTACTTTATTTTAACTATTTTGACATTAGCTCTTGGGTGACACTGGACCGTGAGAATACAACTTTGTTCCACCTTATGTACCACATGTGTTGCGAATGACAATAAAGTCTCCTTGAATCCTTGAATCCTTAAAAAGGCGGGTTAATCAACTGCAAGCATGACAAGATCTGATGCAGAAAACGGAACATGGGGCAAAGTTTTACATGAGACCATGCAGCACGTTAAACTAGAGTTTGAAGAGTTTTGCTCATTCAATGGCGTACAGGCAGTTAAGGTAGACTTCTTCCAATTAAGTCACTTGCGAGCAACACTTAGCTTAGTTTAACTAAAAAACAGTGAAGAACCACACAATAACAGCAAAAAGACACAAATCTGGCTGCACTGACCGGCAAAGAACCAGGTACTGTCAAGACCATAGAGAAGTCACCTAAGTGTGCAAGCTGCTACGGATGGAGGAAGACTGAGTTGGCTATTCAATATCAGTTAGGTGTTTTAATATAAGGTTAGAAAAATCTAATTAACAAGGGAGTGAAAAAAAGTAAGGCTAAATATATTGCTGCAGATTTTATAATTTTAACATATTTGTTCCTGAAGTTTTGATTGTTAAGAAAATCATAAAATATTTTGATTGAGCCTTGAGACGATGTCTGTTGTAAATTGGTGCTATATAAATAAACAGATTTTTGATTATTCTATTTAGTTTATTGTTATTGTCTAAGCCTGTCCCTTTTTAAAGTCAACTTTCAGCAGTGGGTACGTTCTTCAGTATCACCATGTCGTTTTGACAGAGAAAAATAAATTCCACCTTTTACGACAAGTGTCACATAAATATTTTTACATAAAGATTTTTGTTCATATCACACGTATCCATGCAAAAGTTTATTTTTTGATGTTGTTGCGTGGTCTAGAAATCGAAATGAGAACTAAATCTCATGCCGCATTGACTTTAGCTTTTAAACTGTAAATTGTCAGAATCCAAGGTAGAACCAATAAAGGTGAAGTTATTTTGATAAATGCAGTATAACAATTCCCCACATATAACTGCTTCTACATTGCTATGATAACAAGGACGTAGCAAAAGATTGAAATTATAAGCGAATGATGAGTTCTGAATTAAAAATAATGTTGCTGTGCTGGTTTATCAACATCACGCAAAAATAATTACAAGAAATTAAATTACCTCCAGAAATGGAAGAGAAAAACAAAGTAGGTTATAATATATTTATAAGGGTCTATACAAATTGCTGTAGGCTCCAAAGTGCAGGCTATAATTCAATAATGAAGGAAAATAATTAGAAAAAAATACATTTGGTATAGGCTTTTCATTACACCTCTGATCCCCACAGATAATTATATACCAACAATCTTTGATAAATCACTTGGTGATGTTTGGACTCAACAAAAATTAATTGAAGCATCACCCTTCAACAAAAAAATAGATATATGTATTTTTACAATGTTCAGAACAGTTTTCATGAATTGTTTTAATTGCAGCATTGGGGAACAGAAGGTTATCAGAAATAAACAAAATGTTGGGCCACTCCACATCCTCCCTTAGACTTACTAAACAGTTATAGGAGCTAATTCAGCTAAAGGCTTAGACTACCACAATGTAAAACAGCGCAACACATAATATCAATCCTATCCGTTGCATTCAGTCTCTGAAATTCCTTCCTCTGACTAAAATAAATTCTGCCCTAACAAGCTATCTTATGGGAAAATCAATTGTTTTGAGTGTGGCTTCTTCCACAGTCCCAAAAATTTGACAGGTAGGTGAAAATTACCTTCACCCTCCTTAATCAGGTATAAACAATACTTGGATGAATGGATTGCTTAACCATATTGCAAAAAGCTAATCTGGTTTTAATTGACTGGATAAAGATCAGAAAGGGTGACTAAAGAAAATCTCACACATTATGATGCTACACTTCCACATATCAACTAATTAAATCCAGAACTAACTGTTCCACTTTGACTTGCACTTTATTATTAATTATTGCTGGTAGTTTGTAATTGGAAGATGCTGTGAAAAAAAATGATCTTAGCATCTAAGACTCTACGGGGTGAAGAGATCTAACAGTTTTACTTCCTTCTTCATATAATAGCACATACATCATTGAAAGTTGTCAAGATTTGAAAACTTGGATTTATTTCATGTTTTTTGGAATCAGGGCTTTGCGGGAAATAACTTCTGTGCTTTACTGATGCCACTTTACAAAACATTGAGAAAAAAAAACAAAGGCTACTGTACAGGTGTTTTATCCACTTCTTCTATCAGGAGGGCTTTTGAATGCACTAGTTATTAGTAATCCACTGAATGCTGCATTCCACTAGGGAGGATCGAGAGCATATAAACTGATATTACCTATTTACTCTAGTATTATTTGCAATTTGGCAAATCATCAAATGGCTGACAGTAAAAATTAATCCCAAATGATCTGTTGAAAGACATTTAACTTTGAGTGTGGGGTTTAAAATTCATTGTTTGGACAGATAAAGGCTGAATGCCCTCTTTCGGAGTCCGCATTCGTCATTTAGTTTCTCTTCCTAACATCGGACGTCAAGCACCGCAGATGCAAGCGGCAAATATTCCCTTGGTCCATCCATCCCCTTTTACAAGTTAATTTTATAGAGTGAATGTTTCTGATTACCGCTTTGGAACTCATTACAGGAGCTGAAGTTACAAAGATCTTTTTTTTTTCTATTCAACACTTGTGAATTGTGAAAGATAAAATTTCAATATGATTTAGATTAGGAACAAAAAGAGGCTTAATACGATTTGCTTATTGAGGAAGGAAGCCAGTCCTCAAGTCAAGTGCCCCTCACTAACCCAGCTAAATCCAACAACTCTGCAAAAGACGACACTGAACTGTGATATTACAGGTTTGCAAGTTCATTGAAATCAGATTTTTTTTTCCTGTAACCAATTTCAAACCGTGTTGCAGAGTTATTTTTTGATAGTAAAAAAAAAAACTAAATCAAAACAACCTTCAAAGTATCTTACTCCTCTTAGCTACTAAGGCTCAAGTTAAATGCAAAGAGATCTTCAGGCACATTAGAGTGAAACAGCACCTTGCCTTAAGCATCTCTTGACGCTTAATACTTCATTTCAGCAATCATCTCCCCTGCTATGGAGCCTAATCCTGTTTCTCTCTGCATCAACTGTAACACACTGGGCGCTGTAGATTTGTATTTTAAAAAATAGAGAAGAAAATGTAATGAGTTTTACTAAAAATGCAGCTTCCAAAGAAGTACTGACAGGGAAGCCTCCTGCTTTGTGTCTGGTGGGGGTGATTGTCAGCAGGTAACCACAACAACTTCCCATAATGGAAAATTAATCTCTTCCAGCTGGGACGACACACCAACTTCATTTAACGCAACATCTCGTAAACATCATTATACTGTGAGAACGGCAATGCTCCTGGAAGTTCAGTCATTTAAGAAGGCTGCGCAATTAAAGGAAAATTCGTTAAAATGTTAGTAAGCATTGAGGAGATCGAGGAGTCTCGGCAGGTTTCTCATAGGGATGCTCGATTATAGAGAATCATATTCCTTTTTATTTTGGCCAATATTGAATACAAAATGTATCTAAAGCACTTGCAGCTCTTTAAATTGTTTTTTTTTTTATCCGTCCTGTTAAAGCTCACCATGAACGACGGAAAAACTATTTGTTCAAATTTGGGATATCACGTGCATATATAAACCTTCAGCAATTTATAGAAAACAGAACATGAAATCAAAAATGTGTATATAAAAAAGAAAGAAATGAATTATACAAGTAATATCAGATAAAACCAAGTTATTTACACTAACTACAGATTTTTATTAAACTGCCTAATTACTTTAGTTTACAGAAAGTTAATAAAATTCAGTCACCATTGTTAAGTTAGTAATGGCTTCACTTTCAGCTCAATTGGCAGATTTGCTATTGCAAAGGTTTTTTTCTAACCACGTAACAAACCATGAACCCCCTGATGAGTCTCTGTCTCTTTAAATCTGACTTTTTGACACAAATATGAAATGATTCCAAAGTGGGTTTTACTTCTTTTTTGTGTGCTAAATGTCATTGCCACAATGTTGGTCATTTTGTCCCATCGTCTTTTCATACCATTGCAGTGTGGGTTGTTTCATGCCTGACCTTTCCCGGGTATGTAATGGCGCCATCTACCATACGATCTTTTATATCTGCCAACTACACAGGTACTGGCTTTTCAAAACAAGTGTAAGCAAAGTCATACGAAAGCATGAAAGTGCGGCATATAGGGACGATACTGAACAGAGCATACTTGAAGAGTAAATTAGTGGTATGAAAAAAGATAATTTTAATTTCTTTATTGTCCCATTTGTCAAAAATCTAAATTGTGTACACTTATGAAGACCACATGACTTTGCATCACAGCCATAGCTGACACATCAAAATTAGTGAAATTTGCCTACATCTTTTAGATAATCTCCTACCCTTAGGAGTGTTTATTATATGCAAAGGACCTACATAAGATCTTTTTTTTGTGTGAAAATGGCAACTAAGACATACCATTTGCTTTGTCGGGTGGGAGCTTAGCTCCAAGATGGAGCTTTGGGGAAAAAGCAGTGCATTGCAGGGGCAAGAGTAAAGCAAGGCACCCCCAAAAGGCTGCCTTGAAAACATCAAGGATTAGCTAAATATGTATCAAGAGCAAATGAAGAGCAGAAAAGAAAAAGAAACCAAAAAACTTGTCACACTTTAAAGAGGTAAGGTTAATGATACTAACTTTTGTTAACAGGCCCACTCATATTAATAACCCTACACTGACACTTAACAGATACTGCAACTGTGTGGTTATGTAATTATTAAGATTATTTCAAGCTGTTTTAGTTTAAGTTCATGCACTAATGCAAAAACAGACCTCAGCAAATGTCAACTCTTCTTTTCCTACAGACATGACATTATCCTTTTTTCTTAACATTCAAAGCAAAGGCTTTGCTGCTTGCTTTCATCATACCAAACCCTAATTGGGTGCGCTGAACAAATAACAGCAACAGGAAGTCTTATGCATATTCAAACAAAGTTGTTCCTGACTTCCAGCTACTGGAAACAGAGCTGATCAAAAAATAATAACAGGAATGAACTCTTGTAATTAAACTTTCGAAAATACAAGAAAAACAATATATTTTTTTTTTTCACTGGTGGCACTAAAACAGTGCAGATGATATTAGATGGAAGCAAGAGAGTTGGTTCTGCAGGGGGAGAAGAACATAAAACATAAGAGCAAATAAAGCCAGCTTCTTTAGAAATCAAGCAAAAATCTTTTTTATTGATATAAATGAGTCATTAATACAGTTCTCGAACTTTGCTGTATTTTTTTCTCTCAGAAACACACCAGTCCTTCCCTCTTTTAACAATTTTGTAAACATTTTCTGATTGGGCTCTGCACAATATTAACTTTTGAATTTGAATATGTGTATATACAAAATATCTATTCATTACCCAGTGGGAACATAACAACAACTCGTCATATTGAAAAATGTAAAGAATCTTCAAAAAGGTTCAGGTTCTGGAGTGGCCAAGTCAAAGCCAAGACTTTTAGCTGATAGTAAAAATTGTGGTTGGACATGAAGAGAGCAGCTCAGCCATTTTCCTTTTGAATCCAACAAGCTTGAACATTGTTGCAAGAAAGAATGGAGGAAAATTGCAATTTCCAGACCTGCTAATCTTATTAAGATTTATCCACAGACTTAATGTGTAAAAGCCCAAAGTGCATTTACTAAAATCTAATTTAGGGGGTACATTTTCATGCAATTATAGTTATTTATTTTCTACATACAGAAATCAGGTTTTTTGTTGACATGTACATTTTTTTTGTCATTATTTTGTCCAAAAAGCCCCTTTTTTTAAATTGATTGATTTTTAAAGTCTATGAAAGGCATAAAATATTAAAGGACGTTAATTCTTTTTGGAAATACTGTACAAAACTGTACAACACACTGGCTTTTAAATCATCCCAGGGGGATTTAGGTCCAAAGTTTTATAATGACCCATTTTACAAAATGAATACACTTTGATTCTGACGATTCCCCTGTAGCTCATTGTTTGTACATCAGTGTTATTGTTCTGCTAGCAGGTGAATCACCATTCCTATTTAAATTGTTTTACAAACTCTAATGAGGTTCCTCCAAGATTATCTTTTTCTACATTTGTCTATCAGTCCAATATGTCTAACTTCCTTGCTCCTTCATCCCCCATAATGATGGTGCCCACACCATATTTCACAGTGGGGTGATGGGTTCAAGGTGGTGTTTTATATAGGTCAAACAGTTTTCTATCTTATGAGAGTACATCCTTCCACAAATGCTGTCTCTCCAACACTTTTTGTGAACCTTCCTATTTATTGCTGCGGTTTCACCAAGTATATGTCTGTTAACCAACACTGTATCACTAAATGTTTAAAGGATGTGGTTTGATGTAGATTATTTTCATGTTTAGCGCACCTGAGGGGACTATAGATGCTTCTTCTGAGCCACATTTGATTAGTTAGTTAGTCTATGCAAAAGTGAACTTTTGCTGCTGCTTTGGGGAATTTTTTGAAATTGTAATCACCACTGCTGCCAAAATTCTCCACCAGCAGAGTCACTCTGGCAAGCTTTCCTAAAGTGAGGGATTGCTTAATCAGAATGGGCTGTTGTGCTGGGCTCCAGTGATCCCATCTGTCAGAACTTCATCCTTGGATCTGCCATGCTGTTCAAGCCCCAAGACAGCTCCTTAAGAAAACCACTCAGTCTGTTCACTGAGCTATTTTTAAATCTGTAGCATTTGAATGAAAATAGCTTGTACAAGTTGTTGACTTGTTGTTGTGGGTGTTTTCACATTAAGATGGGTGGCCTGAGTTTCCTCTTTCTGAGTCCTCTACTTGAACCTGAGATTTCTGGCAGAAGATCAGAGAGGCTTGGATCAAGACGAACGACCAGTTAGGCTGTCATATGCCCTACTCCATTACATGTCCCCTTCCTAGTGTGGCAGGAACTGGATCCCAGTTCCCACTGGATTAGTTTATCCTCAGGGAGCCCACAGCAAACTGGATTAATGGTCATATAATGGACTAGAGGGAGTCCGTTAATTCTGTTTTATTACTGTGTTCAGTGCAGGAGGTCATTACATGGTAATCAATTCGCAAGTTTAGAAGGACTGGTAAGACATTCAAAGAGTGTTCTTGAGACAGTTTGTGGGAAGGTTTTAAATACTAGCTTTCCTAAAAACAATTTAGTTATCTTTCCACTTTTACAAACATATTTACCGAAGCATCTTTCTCATTTAAAACTGTGCATGTAAGACTGGTTCTTCAGTATTGTGTCTAATGAAGATTGGGTTACAGGACTCTGACGGATTTCTTTTCTTCTACGGTTTCTAATCTGTCCAAGATTTACCAAGCCTTTCAAACTGTGAGTGCTGGGATAGGTTCCTTAAATGTATCAAGATAAGCAGGGGGTTCAGTGGTATAGGCTACATTCTCTTTTACAACTAGACCCTTTTAAATGGTACAGTTCACATTTTACAAGTTAGACCTAAAACACCTTAGTTTTGAAACAACTGAAGCAAAAAACAAACATAAATGCTAGTAAGCTCTTTAGTATTGTCCTTTACCAGAGTCTGTAAATAAAGCAGCACCTCTCATGCATCTTCTCCATTAAGCATCGTATTACTTTGATGACTTTAAATGTCGTATTCACCTGCAACTGCCGCTCAGTGCCAGACAAGTGCAGATAATGAGCGACGTTCTGCTTGTATTAAACTAAGAAGCAGAAATTTAGCATTTTTGGCTCCATTGCTACTCTCCTTGAGCATGAGAACCCCTTCATGTTCATATCAATCACACCTCTCTGTGCGTGCTATCTAAAGATGGCGCAACAGCAGCGGGAGCTTGCAGAGTTGAACAGAGGGGAAGGAGAGGGCTAAGGCTTCTTTCCACAATAGAAGACAGCCTTCCAGCATTTCTGTGCATAATTCATTTGTTATACGACGGCTTACGGTTATGTTTGCTGAAAAATTCAAATACAATCACTGGAAATGTGAGCAGCATTATAAGTGCAATAACTGCATTTTGAGGACTCACAATTTATACTGCAATTGATACTTGCCTGTAATAATAAAAAAATAATATTTTGTTTATGTGGTAGGTTCCTGAAAAAAACAGCTTATCCTAAGAAGTTTGGTGAAATGACCTAAAACTAAAAGATTTAAGGACTTCATACCACAGCCCTGAACACAACTAACAAAGAATCCCCTTTTTAACGCCCTCTTTATGAATCAAGCAGATTTTATTAGAAATACATTTCAATATAAATGCTTTCAATTAAAACACATTGCTTTGAAAAACTAATCTTATTCGATTGAGTTTGGAACAGATTACAAGATTTCAGGCAGTGGATTTGCTGTAAAAGTGATCTAATGTTTTGATGATGGTACAAAAAAACCATAATTAGAGTTTCCTAAAATAAAAACAGCAATTAAGAGGTTTCACGCCTTAAATTCATTTGCTTTATAAAATATATTCAGTAGGTTATCAAAAAAAAGGTGCAAAATATCATCATCCAAAATGTGTGTGGCTTCTTTGAAGGTAATTGCATAGATGTTCCTTATACCTTCCCAAAGGCCTATATGTATTTTGAAATATAGTAAAAACGGAAAAAAAGGAATTGCTGTCATGGCCTCTTAATTTTTAGGATCAACAATAGATCTACCTTTCAGCTTTAGCCATCAGTTGCAGTCATCAACAAGGAAGCTAGCATACTCGCACTGGGCTATAGGTATCAAGAACACATACACCATCATTCAGATGTAGGCGCATATATTAGCAAAATTCTCCGGTTTCCAAGAATTACTCATGTGGAAATTCTTTAACTCTTTTAAAATACAAAGGGTGTCAGTGTCAGCATGTGTGTCAATGTATAATATTTGCACACCTATTAAAATGAAGCGTTACCTGAAACCACAACTGATGCATATAGGCTTGAGTAGAATTATTTGCTGTTATCACTCCGAAAACTGTTGACATCAGTTAATGACAAAATCCCTCTATGAGGACATGTACATTTCTAAAACGATAGCAACTTCTGTTTGGGCTGTGGATCTGAAGGTCTCAGTATTATTTCTTTTTATTTAACATGGACAATATACATGTGGGTGTGAGGGAATGTGTGTTTGTGTGTGGCCTCCTCCTCTTCCCGCTTATCTCTTCCTACCAGGCCACTCTGCCATCTTGCACTCCAAAGAGCCCCTAGTTGTCATTCATGGCAACACACAGTCTTGAAAAATGTCACCGTAGGGGGGAGGTGAGAGACAAAAAAAAAAGAGGAATACACAGAGAAAAAGTTGGTCAGTGGTGAGGGTTTGAAGCCCTGTGTTGCCTCTGAAGGGATATGTTATCTTTCGTGTTATGCTTTACCCTTCTCGCATCAACCGCATTTACACATCGACAGCGCCTCAAGGAAAATCTGGTCTAGGGCCTTGTAAATGTAAATTGCTTTCTAAACAAGTCGAGACAGCAAAGTGTGGCTATTGAGTTAAATGGCTATAATTGATTATAATAATTAAGCAAAGGAAATTTTGGAAGCAGCATCATATTCCTTTATTTTTCATAGCCTGAAAATAAATAAGTAAATATAAATGATCTTAGATTTAAAATACCAGCTTTTTGCCTTTTAAATAATAGAAGCTTGAATGCCTTGGGTGACGCTTAATATAAAAAGAAACTAAAATAATTTCCTAAAGGCAAACTCTTAAAAATAAGTATTGTTGCAAAAGGATTCTGAGCAAAGAAAAAATTGTGTTTAGGTTAATACTTACTGGGAACATAAACTATATTACTGAAACTGATCTTTTATAAACAATGTTTGTCAATATGAGATTAGAATAAAATATACCTCTCTAAAGTACTATGGAAATTCTACTCAGCTTAGAACTATTAACTGTAAGTTTGGATGGTCAACTTGATCTATAAGCACTTAGGAAAAATACAGGGACTATGTAGACCTAATACATTTATTTCAGTTCACAAGTATTTTTCTTCATCCTAACAAGAATGTTGTTGTAAACTTAATTTTTTACAAGTATCTTTTAAGAGTCATACATGGTAAAGCTCTTGGATAAATGACTGCTGAATGTAGTCTTGCAGTCAGTCTTTCTGGGAATCTAACAAGGCATCTGAGTGAAATTGTTACTGTATATAAATGTATCATAACTGTCAAGCATAAACTGTTTGACATCACAAAATCCCCAATCTCTGGGCAGCAGTGACAATACTCCACAGTAAAATAACCTGGCTGATGTGATCAGTTGTTGGAGAGCAACTGTTAAACCTCATTTGTTTTTCGGCTCCACTTTAAAGTTCTCTCCGGTCCAACGTTTTGCGGAGACACAGAGTCGGGAACATGATCCTTCCCATAACAATTGATGAAATTGAAGATATAAGATTCCTCCACCTCTCTAATGTTCGGTCCTGCTCTGCGTACATGAAGGTTCTTCTTTACCTCTTCTGGTATTAGGCATTGTAATCCAGGTATTATTTGTCCTTTCGAGAGGTTAATGAGCTACTCGCACTTGCAAAATCAATACTGTGTTGCCATGGTTACACATCAAAACAACTGTCCAAAAGTAAGAGCTAAAACCATTCCAGCTGCACAGCATCCAAAAATCTGTGGATATACTTTTCCTAACAAGCAATGTCTACAAACAGAAATCTCCAAATGCTGGCATCACCGGCAAGACTCTTCTAGAAGAGTCAATCTTCATTTTTGGATTACGTTACCAATCACAAATACACTTTAAAATATGACTGTCTTCTTCTATTAGTACGGTAATTATCTTATTCAACCTTCCATCTAGCTATAGAACTACCCCCTTACATTTACGTAGCTGATCATAGAATTTTCAATGTATATTTATTCTTTATTACAACTTTATCAACTCAGAAAAGTCAGTCTATCGAATCTGAAGTGGTCCAGATGAAATCCCACACCTCAAAGTCTAATCTTGAAACGGTGTTCACAAGTGGGAGAGTAAAAAAAAAAAAGAGAACATGACCGGCAGAGGTAGATTTAATGAGGCTTTAGTAGTAATCCAAGCAAACCACCAAAGCATGGTGGTGAAGAAGGTAAGCCAGAAGGCACAGCTTGCTATACTCTTTTCAAACTGCGATTTAACTCTCCATGTGTCTCGACAAGCCGAAGGAAAGATATCATTAATAGATGTGACCAGGGCAAGTTTTCTAGGGTAAGTGCTGGATTGGTTTTTGTAAATTAAATGTCTAGAACACTTTCCAGTAGATTTTTTTTTCCACTGGAGCGTTGAAACATGTTCTTCCCCATGTGGAAATGTTGGTAATTTATTTTTATTGTCCAAACAACATAAGTTTTCATTCCTTCAAACCAAACTATGAAACAATGTATTTTCAGCAAGTCAGCATTTACAAAGGAGCCCAAACCTGAATAAGACAAAATATATATACAAAGTTATATAGACTGTAATTTGCCCCCATTGTGTTATTTGTGTACAGTAATTTTAAAATACTATGAGAAATAAAAAACATAAACATATTCTGTTGAGCCTCATTTTACGCCTGGAAAAATGTTCTTATTTTCAAAATACAAATGTAAACTCCTGAACATCAATAAAACTAGCAGCGATATGTCTTAGCATGATGCATCTCTCTTTGTATTTCTCTACAAGATACCCTCACACATGTTACTGCTTGCATACACTTATTTACTGCAGATCCAAATGTACAAAGGCCAGTCGAACAGCCTTTCTCTGATCACCATCAGCTGACATGGTGACAACACAGCGTTGTGAGTTCTGTGTGGTCAGCGTGTTAAATAATGAATGACATTCATTTGAACTGTCAGGACTAAACTACCTCTTATAACAGAGTGGGAATGTAAAACCAGTTCACATACAGAAACAGTGATTTATAACATCCAGACAAAAAGCTACATTTCATTTTCATTAAAGAAACACTTTTTTAAAAAGCTTTTTCTATATATTTCTATATATATATATATATATATAT
>JAVLVB010000332.1:1125861-1141477 GCA_032876305.1 Orestias chungarensis
GATGTTTGTTTGTTTTGAATACCATTGTTCGTGGGTTATTTTTTGTTTGTTTATTGGTATTTGCACTTTGTAATGTTTTTTATTCTTTTTATGTAACTCATGGGCTGCCGTAGTAAATGAGGGCACACCCTATAAAAGCTTGGAAAATCACTGGGCCAATGAATGACATGAAATGACAAGATGCGTGGCACAGAGAAATGATTGAACACTTAGCATTCCCCAGTGAGGGCAGGGAGGTTTGTTTTGTTTCGTTGTTTGTATTGTAAGTTTATGTTTTGTATTCTAATATTTGTATATATTTTAGTTTTCTGGTGATTTAGGTGACTGGTGCGACTGTGGTGATTGTGATGATCCTGGTGGATCTTCATAAAAGAAAAGAAAACGTTAAATTCACCCGTCAAGACTGGCTGATCAATTCAAGTGCAGTGGAGCTGCTATATATATATATATATATATATATATATATATATATATATATATATATATATATATATATATATATATATATATATATATATATATATATATATATATATAAGCCATCCCTGTTTTTTATTAGAGTACTTTTTCCAGATTATTTGACCGAATTACCTGCATTATTTGTCCAAAAGGAAAATTAACTGTTGTAATAAAACATCTTCAAAGATAATGAAGCTGTGTGCAGAAATAATTAGTGTCAGCAATCAGTGTAACAATGAATCTGAAGATCTCTAGCAACATGTACTGGATGACACCATCATTTGTAGGCAAACACTGGTAATCCACCTTGTTTGCTTTGGCCCTTTATCTTCAGGCCAAATGGTCAAAAAGATTAGCAGAAGGACAAACAACAACAATTATGATGGAAGAAATGGTTTGAACTTCCTCCATCTCCCTCTTCTCTTTGGTCCCGTTCTGCATTCTTATACCTTTTATCTCAATAACCACAAACTACAAAATGCAACATGTATATGATAAACTATAACAAAGTTAGAATACTTGCAGTCTGCAACAACAACAATGACCATTGTTTTATTTATTTTTTGATAAAAATCTGCATTTGTATAAAAATAAATTGAACATGTACTTTTAATGTTCCTTATAATTATGAATAATATATAGTTTGTCTTTATAAACTTGTTGTTTGTGCACACAATCTAGGCCAGCACAGCTAAGAAGATAACCACTGAGTTTGCATTGAAAAAACCACCTTGCAAAGCAACCTAACATCAATTTACAAGAGCATTTTTTGTTGAATATGTGTTTTAGTACATTGTATACAGTTTTTAGCATTTCATGCCTGACAATATAGTAGTTAATCGCATAACTTCCAGCAGACGTATAAAGACATCCATATTAAATGTGAAGGTTTAAATACCTTGGACTGTTTTATGTTATTGAATGAGGAAATAAAACAGAAGAAATGTCTACATTTACTCTGGGAAGCTGTTAAGTATAAAAATGAATACCAATGAATATTTTATTTCTTTTTTTGTTTGCTGTGCAATCAAAGAAATCCTGCTCTGCATGGGTTAGTTTTGCAAATATGATTCAATCAGAAGTGGAACACTCGCTGTGGGTGTCTCTTACCCTTACAGGCTAGACCTGGAAGCCACTTCACTTTTAAATTTTCTTAAGACACAGGAGAGAATACATGAATGCATTTTCTAGCAAGGTGCTTTTTTCATAGAGAGTGTGGGCTCTCTGCAACCACACAGACTAATCACATCTTCTAAATCAAATGAAATGTGTGGGCTTTCACAAGGCAATGTCACAATTTGTTTCTCACCTACGCATATATGATTGACTTCAACCTAAGAGGGTTTCAAAGGTACATGATAAGGTATAATTTCACATAGGCTTCTATTAGAGGTAATTAAGGCAATGGCCTATAGGCATTGGCTAAAAATGCATTTTAATAGAAAAGAACCGGGTGATTAGGAACTCATGGTGTGTAAGATTTGTTCTACCCATTACATTCGCATCTGTTAACCATATGTTGGCCATTTTGAGAGGAAGAAATAGACATGTCTTGTCTTGCATGCTTGAACGTTTCATGAATGCATATGGACTTCTCTTGTCTTTGGAAGACAATTAACCTCTAGTTGACATTTAACCTCTCGCCAGTGGCGGAGCTAGAAGGGGGGCCGGGGTAGCACTGCACCCCCCTGAAATCTGGTTGGACCCCCCAGGTGCCCCCACAGATGATGACAGGTCACGACACCGCACGTCTTGTCAATAGAAGCCAGCCGCATTTTAAAATCGATGAGGCATATTGACTGCAATGTTCCTCTAGTCCAGTAGTTGGTGCTATGTACCACAAAGAGTTGTAATCAACTTTACTCAAACAAGAAGAGGCAGTTATTGGAGACTTTGGGCGCCGAAAATACGCTAATTGACGTTCAACATAAATATAGGCTGGGTGATACCAGAAAGCAGAATCACCCAGCCTATTTTTCACAAGCAGCACATGCTGCCACAGGGGGAAGCCCCTCCCCTATCCTACATCATTCACCTCTTTGCACCACCCCCCCCAACCCCCCCGTGCACATACACACCATCCATTGTGAGTACAGTACTCTGCACCCCCCCTGTCTTGACATCATTTGGCGACTTTGATAGGAATTAAACAAGCAGAAAATAGGCCATTTCAGGTTTTGTTGCCTTAAATTAAACATAACGAGAAGATGATTAGGAAGTGGGAATTTAACATCATTGTGTGACTGTAAAAAATAAAAAAAAGTATTGTTTTACCCTGAGTGACAGGCATGTAGATAAATGTAAATATAGATAGATATAGATACAGTGGGGGCTGAACAAAATAGAGGGGGATAGGGTGATGATAAATAAATGAACAACAATCGCATATCCTAGGTTAATTGTGTTTAAATTCGTAACAAAGTATCATATATAAAAATATATATAATTTTTGGAGAAAAAGCTCCCTCTGTTGAATGGCTGGGGCAACAGAAAAATCAGCAGCAGACGGTTGACACCTTTTTGAGCGAGTGTGCATTTTCATTCATGTAAAATGGTTATTTGTTGAAAAATTGTTCCTAAGTTGTGTTTTACATTTGGAATATTGTTAATAAACTCCAAATGACATTTACAAATCTAATTTTCCGTATGCTTATGATGCACTTAAATATATTTCAATGTTTAGAGACTCCAATTGCAATTGATTGTTCGAGAAACAAATTTATTGTCATAGACTATGGACCCCCTGAAATAACCTTTGCCACCCTCTGGACCCCCCCCCCCAAGAATAAAAGTCTAGCTCCGTCACTGCCTCTCGCCAAAGAGGTTTATTTAGTTCTGAATCATTTGTTTTGAACATATTGGACTTCAATCAGAAACAAACACACTAGCATGGCATTACAGGTCACTAACAAGGCCAATGTTTTCACTAATGAGGCCATCATCTTGTAAGTCTCTGGTACTATTGTCTATCTATAAACATGATGCCACCTGTCAATCAGTCCATTGGTTTTGTCAGTAACTGTTTTGGAGCAACTTTGACGGCAGCGGCGGAATTTATCATTGCAAATGCATTATAGTCAAAAGGATTTGGTGGAAAATAATTTTAAAATTTTGTAAGGTGAGTAACAGGCAATTCCGCCCCCTGGTACCCAGAGACAAACAGAAACAGAGATAAATGTGCAATAGATCAAGCCACGGTAACTACCCCATATGTCTCCAGTAAATCTCTGATTTTTGTCATAATTACATTGTGTGCTCAATGGAAATCAGTTTTCAATGGGTATTTAACTTCCCCGACATGCGGTACAGATTTTGGAACAAACCCTGACACGTAATCAACACATACTTTAGATGTCCACAATCTTATTTGTGTACTATTAGGTAATTACTTACAAACATTTGCAAGCACAAAATAGGTATGACACAGCTAATTCAATTACAACCAAGATGAGTTTGGGGCCCTTGTCATTCTCTCCCTGGCTGCAAGACACTTGGGCTTTTATTGTAATTTCTCTGTAACAGTTTAATGTTTACTAAGTCCAAGACCTTTTTCCCTCGAAGATTAGCTCTCCACACTTCACTTCAGGCTTTATTGTCAAGTCAATTTCCTCCTAGTGTAGTTAGCAATACTAGTAGGTTCTCATCAATATGATCATGTGGTCTCTTTTCGTCACATGTCTCAAGTTTCAAGTTTCAGTGAAAAACTGGTAGAAAAGTCAGCTGCTAAAGCATTAGCTTATGAGTTGACTTATTTGTGTTGATCCACACTTTTTCCCAGCTATTTTGTTTTTTCAAATAAGATGGAATTATTTTTCTCACTACACTAGACTATATATACACCACATAGCTACGTGAGCAGACATTATGGCCATTTAAAAAAAAACAACTAGTTTGTTGAATGGAAAGTAATTGATATAAAACTACTAGAATACAAAGAAACAACCCAAAGAAGGTTAATTATCCTATATGTTAAGAAAGTACTAAGAACTGTAGAACTGTCTGAAATTGAGCCACCTGCCTTAAACTGTATAGGTAACATAATGAAAACAGAACCAAGGACACTAGGTCCACAATCTGTTGCTCAGGTTTGGATTAGTGAATGAGCCAAAGGTATAATGAATAGCAAAGAAAAATAGGGATTTAGGTGTGTGCAGTGCTTCCAGATGAGCAGGAACATATTTAAGCTTTTTATAGCATCTATTATTTGCTCTGGGGCAAAGAATTGTCATGAAAAATGCATTAGTTGTGTGATGTCACCTGTACAGCTGCAGACACAAACAGAAGGGGGGAATGCAGTAAGACAAAAGGCATAGTGCAAGGGTTGAATAAAAAGTACACTCAAAAACAGGAGACAGAATCTCAGCAGCTTTTTTTGAGAGTTGTTTCTTTGTGTTAGAAACAACAATGGGGTTCCATGCAGATTTCTGAGTGAATAAGCAGAGAAGCTTTCTTGTGTTGTGGTATCTCCCAGCTCATCTTCAAATATTTTTCTCTTCAAATGGCTTCCCCCTTGTTCTGACGTCAACCAGCTAGACTGCTTGATCTACTCGGGGTTGCCGTTTGCAGAAGGGTGGAGTAAACACCCGACTAATGTGGATAAGAGACTTCTACAGAAGGCTTGATTACATTTAATTGAATAATGCCCATCACCAAATGAAGTCACTTTCTTAGGTTTAAATTATCCTGCTTTTCACTGTCTGTTTTTCCAGCTAATGCGTTGGTTTTACAAATCATTTTAGTTTTATTAAAAGATCTCAGAAGCTTCTGAATAACAGCCAGTCAACATGATAAAGTTGATTGCTTTTTGGACCAATTTACTTAAAACAAGGCGTTAACTTAAAACCCGTTTGAAGTTGTTAACTAAATTCCTAGGCTTTTGCAAGGTAGAAAAAATAAGTTTTACACCATCTTTACGAAATGTTGACAATCAGTCTTGACATGTAACAGCTCTAAATAGGAACACCCAGTGATTTATCTCAACTGCGCTTGCTCTGTTTTGGCTAATAGAAACCTCACTGATACAAGACAGAGCAGACTTCATGTTAAATCTTCTCCACAGTGAGTTTAATCAGCTAAACCTGATAGTACATAGTACAAAACAATTTAAGATATCTGTTTTATAATTATTTTACCAACTGTCTATGTTTATTGCTGGTCAGTCAAACCATTTTACATTTCCGATGACTAGGCAATTTTCTAGGGTATATAAAGCTTTAAGTACCAAAAATGTTCTTCAAATGTGGCTGAGAATAGCAAAAATGGAATACGTTTGTTACTTTGATATTGATATTAAGGCGGGGTCTTAGTTTTTGTTCTCAATACTTAGACTTAATTTCACTACAGTTACAGAAGAGACAGGGTGAATCATTTTAGGTAACTTTATCAAAACTTTGTCCAGGGTTTCCACCAACCTAATAGTCAATTGAATTAAAGACAAGAAAACATTTAGGGTTAGACAAAGCAGTGTGCATCAGTCATTGTCTTAAGGTGGTCTGAAAGGATGTAGTAGTAAGACTTCTCTACTTATCCTTGTAATCGAATGGTTGCTTCTGCAAGTCATGTTTCCTTAAAGTAACAACGGCACTCATTACTTTCATCTCTTGGATATGTTTTTAATCTCAGACACAAATTTAATCTGTATTAAGGTAATCCTATTCTGAGTTCTAATGGGGAAAACTGACTATTGGAGGCTGTTTTAGTGTCTGATAAAACAGTAGACCTTGAGGTTTCAAGTTTGGCTATTAGCATATTTCTAATCCAGGGCACTGGGGGAGATCACGAACAGAGTAAGAATGTGTTAATTCGCTTAAAATCCATCAAAGGTGCTGACTAAAGGAATGCAAGATATTGAAAATGTGTGCCTGTAGAAAAGAGTGTTCAGAGTTCTTGGAAATTCCATAATCAGCTTTAAAACCCCTATTTTGTCAAACTTTTGATATGGTCTTTTTTTAAAATACAATTTTGCTCAAATAATGTGTCAGAGTACTGGAGCATCCTCTCATAGGCATTTTAAACGTTAGCCCATTATCAAATAAATAAGACCCCTGACTCTTTTTTGGACACTGATACATCCAGTATTAGCTCCACATATTGCCAATTTCTGACAAACATTACCTATTAATTACATATATGACTATATCGTAAAAAAAGGAATGGCAGGAATAAAACATAGAATCAAACATAAAGAAGAAAAGAACAATCAAACTATTGCCACTGCGGCCCTTTTGTGGCGCATTACTTTAAATGTAGCACAATGGAAAGACAGCAGTGTGCACTGACAATAAAACGGCCCCCCTATTTAATTGGTGCACAGAGAGACCTTTCTATTCTCCTTAAAAGTAGGATCGATACTACAAGGAACAAGGATCGATGTGGATTGGGTGAAATAATAGCTTAACTCTTACAAAACAACAACCTGTAGCTCATAAGCCAACAATTACTTAAAGCTTAGTTTGCTGTGAATTTTTTGTTTTTTATTTAAGAAACACCCTTCTACATCTCAACCTTATAATTTTTATTCACTTCTTTCTGTTTGCTACGTTATTACTTTTTCCTAAAACATTATAGGTAAAAAACAGGACAGTATGGCAATAAATACCAAATGACGATGCAAAAAATGGTTGTTATATCACACTTACCAATGGTTTCTCTCATCTTACCTTCAACAAACTCATTTGCCTTTATATATTATGATTAGGTTTCTCTGTGTCAAACACCTATAAACAGCCTTCTCAATAGATATTAAACTACTCATATATTCTTTCTGCCAATTAAAAGATATTACTGAGTAATAGATATAAATTGATAATACTTGTTGAGAACATGTTAACAACACGTGTAAGACTTTTCAGTATTGACTGTGTTATGCCATTTTACTGCACATTTTGAGGCTAATTGTGGGAAATAAATTCATTCAAATGTTAAGTTTTTGTTGTTTAATTCTACAAATCTAAGCTTGTGAAAAACTGCACAATGAGACAACAGAGATACAACAATATTAACCAAGCCAATACAGCAACAAAATAATCACTGATTAATTCTGAAGAATAAACATTGCCCGCATTGAACCTTAGTCTGTTACTTTTTCATACGGTATAAAAGCTAAATAGGGAAAATATAACATTTGATCAATATTTACTAAAAACCTCAAAAGATTGAGGTATATTAATAAAATGTCCGTGAAGTAATTAAGGTTAAATAATAAACAGCACAGGTTTACAATGTTTTGATAAATTTGTTTCTGCTACCTATAAGCATTGGCTATTCATAGTGACACAATGTAATATTAACGCAATGTGTATACGGGGTGGAATTAAATCCAATACAAATAAACTGCTGATTAAAAATCTATGAACAAACAACACAATCTTTGTTTGCACAGGTTTTATTGAAAAGCTCATTTGCAAGATTACAAAAAAAATGTAAAGTCATCTAATAAACTGAAAACTCAGCAAAAGTTATGGAGTCAATGTGACCCCTGTGCTGAGGTAACATTTTCCAATCTATCAAAGTCTCTTGTGTAAACTAATCTTTACATGCCATTTGTAATAGGCAGAGTCCAAAACTGTAATTCCTCTGCCCTCAGTGCAACAGACCTCTCTGCTGACCTCATTTGTAGATTCAGTCAGTTAATATATTGAAACCCAACAGAAATTGGATCCAGCCCGCACATGTCCACGGTTTACAGAATGGCACAGAAATTTAACATAATACAGCTCAATGGAGTCATAAAATTTCCTTCTGTTCAGAATACTGTATGTGCCTGTTAAGTGCATATTAGACAATCAGTTAATAATCCATATTATTAGGACGATACAATGAAAATGTGCTGTGATCAATATTGATAGGTTCACTCTAATTCATTTATGTTTGATGCAATAAAGGGGTTCCGGTGAAGATGCTGGCTAATAACAGTAGTTGGTAAATGATGTCAAACAAAAGCCATGAAGTCATATAAAAATCAGTCATATTGTTGGCTAATCAGAGTTCTCTTTAGCATAGAAAGAAAAGAAAAAACACTAAACAGAAATAAAAAGCATTCTTTTTCATGTCCTTGCATAAACACAGCTATTATCTGGGTGAATAATTATTCACAGTGTGTTTGGATGCTGATTACAGCTTCCCCCTGTTGTGTGTAATTGGAGGGAGGCATTTGCTCATCAAATATGGATGAAATGGATGTTGATACTTTCCATCATAGTTCTTAATCATGGCCTTTGGTAAACACAAAGGGCAGGCGAACATGATACGCCTTGATATGGTGACAGTAACAACGTCGCCGTTATGTAAACACTAGCTAGTTTGCCAACAAGATATGTTATGATGTAAAGATGTGATTTTCCTTAAGTTTGAAAAGAAGGATCTATTGCTGAGCGCAGCTAAACAGCATTTTTGATTACATTCAAAATGGGACACGAAAGAGTTAAGACAAGAATGTTTTGTCTTAAACAAGATTACGTCTGTGACTGAGTGTCACAGTGGTAAAAACGGACCTTAAATGATAGATGCTGTTCCATTTGTTCCTCTCATCTCCACTGCCAGGGATTGAATTCAGAGGCAATCACTGCTCTTCAGTTGTTATACACAGTGATATACTTTTGAATAACGCACAATCTGAACAGGTCACCAACTAGCAAAAGTTCTAATAGTTGAACAATTTAACCTCTTCACATTGTTAATGTAGGATGACTCTATATTTCCCATCTGGCCTTCCCTGCTTTTCTTTAAAATAAAATCTTCAAAGTATGCATGACTCTTGTTTATAAAGGAGGTGATGTACTCAGGCAATCAGATTGTATCACTCCTAAAGGTTATCCATTACTAAAATAGGTTTTACTCATTGACCACTTTTGCTTTAGCCTCGTTTGACCAGAGCATCGGATTAGACAGTTTCTGTGTCCCCACTTTTGTGAAACTGAAAACAGAAATTTTATAATCTATTATGGACAACTCAACAATATTGCCAATATTTCATAAAGATATTTTTAATACGCTTCTCAGACCCTCAAACCTTAGTTGTGACTTTTCCCAGATTGAGTACTGAGCTTTTTTGCCAGACCTGTCGGTGTAGGTGTACCAGCGTGCCACATAAACTATATACAGACAATAATATTGATAATAACAGCCACCTGTGACAAGCTAAATTGTACAACTACTTGATATTTCTGATATGATTGCTCGTAAACGTCTATTTTAACAGTTTAAACTTTGAAAATTAAATTTTTTTTGCAACATTTACATTTTTACAAAAATTACGTTTCAAAAAAGAATAAGAAAAATATTTTTTTTTAGCTTCCCATAGTAAAAACAAGCCCAACAAAATATTTAGGCATATTAGTAACATATCAATTTTAGAATTTGTTACGCATGCTTGATTCAGGGGTTAAACATTTTTTGATGATTAATCCATGACACAAAACTCGGTTGTCAAATTAAATGCTTTCTTTTGTATAAAACGTTTTCTAAGATCTGCCAAATGAACAATACGCCAACAAGTCCGCTCAGCCGCTGTGCATTACTGTCTCTTTGGGCACATGGACTTTAGAGGGAATCTGCACAACTATGCATAACCCTGTTGTTTTGCTCCTGGTTGAGTGAATCTTGGGTGGATGGTGATAATAATGTACGTCTTTGGAATCTGTGAGGTCTGAGTTTCTTAAAATGTCCTGATGTCACTTTGAGGAGTTAGCTTTTTATATAATTTAGCTAATTGTAGTTTAAACCATGTTTGGTTGGGCCAAAAATGCTTTTGCTTCTAGCCAAAGGTCAAACAGTTTTGTGGATACTGATTATGTCTATGCTTAATGGAGTAATTAATGTAGGAGTAAAAAAAATATTCAAACTTCAGCCGACACAGCTAATATATTTTAACTGAGGATTTATTGAAAAAGATCCAAAAACAGACAGCTAGGCAAGACTCGATGTCAACAAACACAAAATAGGTTCAAGGTACCGTGAAGGTATCTGACAGGTAGATCAGGGAATAGAAAAGTGATCATAAACAAGGCATTAATGATGGACACTTACTCCCAGAACGTCTTCAATGACCTGGCAGCTAAGTTGGAGGGGAAGTTATGTAAGCAGAGGAACAGGTGGAAATCATGGGGATTAATAGGTAGGGAGTGGTCAGAGCCGACTGGGTGCAGACATGAGTGTAAGCAAACCAGTCAAGTTGCCAGGATGATGACAGTAAAGGGCTGTGATGGATAATAGGTTAATATACACAACTGAAACTGTTTTAGCACTAAGGCAGAACCAAACAGCTACCTCTACTCTTAGGGTTAAAATCAATCAACAACAACAAAAAACATTTTTTTTCCCTTTTGATGGCTGCTTTTGAAACACCAACGAAAAGAGTTTCAAGCAGCATTGTAACTAGGTATTTCAGATTCCCAATACTTTGAGTATGTCCACTATATCGATCCCCAGTAATATGAATACAGTTTTGAGTTAATCATCCAGCAAAATAAAATAAAAAAGTGAAAAGGATATTAACACTCTTGTGATGAACTTTACAGCTAGCTTTAGATCTAGATCTGTATCCCAGAAAGAAAAGAAAAAAAACTAACTGAAGCCGAAAAAGGAACCTCTAGAGAGAATAACCTCTCAATTCTCATTTGATCTTACTCCTGTGTTCAAAAGACAGAATCAGTGTCAGGCTAAGGTCAAAAGTACAAGCAAACACCCACTGAGAGCAGGGATCAGCTGTAGCCTAAAACCACAAGTTAAGATAAAGTTCATTTAGAGGACAGATCAGATAGTAAAAGGAGAAATCGGGAGTTAAGCAATTAACATTAAATAGTATGTTTTCACTCTTATTCAGTGCGGCAAAACAGTGCAACATCAACGCATTATCACAAAAATATCTCCATTAGGTAATTATGATGCAGATGAATAATGCTCGCTGAATGCTTTAGTGTTTACTTTAAAAATCCATTATGTAAGGTAATGAATATGCATACAGTGTGGTGGCCAGTGGGTGAGCAAGCTTAGTGTTTAGATTGCTTTTAAAGGGTGTTATTTTCCATTCAGCCTTTTTTAAATTTCTGGATGAAATTCAAGGATTTGTGAAAAAGGATCCGGGGAAGTCAACAGACGCTGTACTGATTTTACAAGCTCAAAATTAGTTTTGATTGAAAGTGAAGTGCGCTTACTTGTGATGAAATATTTACACAGAAATAGACTCAAAGGTTTATTTTTTGGGAATACAGTGTTTTTTTTTCTTCCCCAGTGCATCACAATACTAGCTGTGTTGAGGTTTCGAGCTGCATTGTACGTGTAACATTTTTATCCAAATTAGAAACATATATTTGGTGTTAGGAGCAACATTATGTAACTGTAAAAGGGCAAAGGACATTGTGATCAAATCCCCAAAAGATTTCAGAAAAAAGATGGCTGGTGGAGCTTTGTGGGACTACTGCTGGGTCTTGGCATGGCTGCCACGTCCACCACTCTGACAAATAATTTGCCCAAACATTTCAGCAAAAAGGTCAGACAACCCACTGGCCAAGTTTATGAATAGTGTGTCAGGGCCCTGGCTGAGAGAAAGGAGAAAAAAAAACAGGTAGGTGCTCTCTTCATTGACTTAGCTCAAGTAATGCTGCTGTTGACAGTGACCAGATGGGAACTGCTCTCTACCCTTTGGATCATGAGTGGAGGTCTGACCTTTATTCAACTGGACCACCCGCTTAAGGCATTGAATTGTTCATCTTAGTGCCTGACAGTGGTAACGAATTGTAACAAATTCTCCCTACATACAAAGGCAATAACCCTCAGGCAATTTATGCTTTTGCCTTTAGTCCTATTGGATGTTAATAAATGTGCTTTGACACACGTTCTCTTGTGCTCTATCTCCATTTTCAATGGACCCCAATGAACAGCCCGATTCAAAGGCCTTATTCTGCTTAAAGTTGAAGCTCTGCCAGGAGGAAAAAATGTGCTTCCAAATAAGTAGGCAGCTGCTGGACTCACTTTACACAGATGAGTGTACAATCCTCCAACAGTGGTCCTGAGAGCCAGAGATATGGATATAACATTCAGACAGAGAGCATAAAAATACACTGTTTACTGCCTATGTGCAATTTTCCAAGGAAACACACAGCAAAGAAAGTGGGTGAAGACTCTTTATGAACCGATCACAGTAAATTTAGTAATGAGCTGCAAGAAAATCCTTCACAATACATAATAAAACCATGAGGCATTAGGATATAAGACAAATTTTGCTATTTGGTATGACTAGATATTTTCTTCACCAATCACTTTGACCATTCAACTCCCTGGATTGTGCTTGGATGGGGCCAACAACACTTGTTCAATTAAAGGCAAAAGAGGCAGGCTGCTACTTTATCATCTACATGCTGGTCCCACATTGATCAGCATGCCTGTTTGACAGCTCGATTTATGGCCTGCAAAATAACACTGGAACACACATACATTACGTCGGCTCTTTCCCTCTAATACCTACTCGGCAGCTAAACTCTAAATGTTTTCCACTAGAAACAGTTACATGGTACCCAACCCTTTTTTTTTAGTACGTACCAGTTCCAAGCATCAAGCTGAAAACATGATGTGGGAAGACTGCTGGTTGCTGATTGCCATGAAGGTGTTTCTGTCACAAGATTATGACATCAGGTATTATCACAACAATAACAGAGCGTATTTGTTGTTTTGCAAGTTTTTGTCTCATACGGATCATGTGGCGTATCTTTTCTGACTCTGAGGCCGGCCTGGTTTAACAGTTAGATCGAAAAATGACCTGAATTGTCAAGTCAAGTAGTGCTGCATTCTTTACAAAGGACACAAACTCAAGAACTCTGACAACAAAGCAAAAATGAGCAATAACTTAATTGTGAAACTAAAAATGATCATAATATTAGCCAGGGGTTTACTGTAAGAAAAAGGGTAATCCTGGATTTTCCTTATAACATAGCCTCCCTACCAGATTTGCATCAAAGAAACCAACAGTTATCAACGTATCTGTGCTGCTTCACCATCTGTGTTCCTTGATCTTCCTTCCTACTCCTTGGCAGGCTTCCAGTGCTTGATTACATTTACAAAGAGTCTGGTTTCATCTGGATACACAGGCACACTTCGTGTTGCTCTTCACTCAGAATGTGAGTTGTTTAGGGCATCTTTCTAAATTGATCTTTAAAAACCGTTCCCCGCTCCCCCTGTCACTTTTTGAAATATAGCTACCATTAACATGACAGAACGAATATAAATATAAGTCAAAGTTGTGCAATAAAATAAAAGACTGATTAGCGTGTACTATGATAATTACCATCATCTCCTAACCTGCACTTTAATTGTCAGTTTAACTATAGTATGGGTAGAAAGAGGTAAGAATCTACATTTATCATCTGTTCTAGACACAACCATGTCTCATAACAGTGCCTTTTGTAGACGTGTTTGGTTCTTATTCTGGCACCACTAAAACAATGTTGCAAGGAATTCCCCTATTAGTTAGACTGATGGACAAGACTTGGGAACCTCTTGTCTAGTACTATAAGGACCCGACCTTTTTGCAGGTCAGGATGGAATAACATATTTATTTTTATTCATTTTTGCAAGTAAAAAAAGGGACTAAAATGCTTATGTGCAATGCTCCTCGACGTATCATTCCATGGGGTTTTTCAATATCGTATATTTGGTGTTTGACCTATCGTTTATTAGATAGTGTGTTTAGAGGGGGTCTGCTTGACTCGTGGATTTGCACCAGGATTTCTGGTATTTACATCAACTTCAGTCTCACCTACAGTATATCTCTCTACTACCACTTGTGGTTACAACACTTCTCTTCTCATTGTGATGTCGAAGCACATCTCTTTGGAATGGTGTTAAACCTACCGCAATATAGAGTACTATACTGTTGTTGGCTGTTAGAGGTGCTGTATCTAACGTTTTGGTTAAATGAACGTCCTTTATGGATATTCTTAAGACGGACCGATTTACTTGCTAAGTTCTGATCAATATCAATGTCTCTGAACTGTAAAGTTATTAAAGGATATATATGTTCTCAGTGTTTTAATTACTTATTTTTAATTGCTGTTTTGGAAACCCAAACTTCAAGACCATCTGTTCCATAACGAAGGCAATCTTTGCCTTCGTTATGAACAGCTGAGATGTATTTATCATCCTGTTTTCTTTCTTTCTGTAGTCTTTTCTTTGTTTGTGTATGAAGCAAAACCAGCCGACAAGATGAATCTAAGCAGTCATTAACTATGAATCTTTCTGAAATATTTAGTTCATGTCTCCTTCCACTTAAGCATCCTGGTGGTTTGATGTCTGAACTCTTCCACTATTTGTCCTCCCAATGGTGATTTATGTCAGTTTATTTTCATCTTATTCTCCACATCAAGTCCCTCTTTGCACTGTTCGTCTAGGCTCTTTGTCCCCCATTTTTCCTGAAACCATTCCCTCTTCACCCCACAAGCCTTTACTCCCTCCTTGCTCCTCTTTTTTTTTTTAACAGATAAGATGAGAAATACAGCACGCCAAGCCTTAGCAGTGAAAGGGAGTGGCATTAAAGCTCCCACTCTCTGGCCCTCTCTGGTGACAGATAAATAAATAAGGTCTGTAGGAACTAAGGCTTTGTGGCAGATGCTGACCAAATGTGTGGTGTTTCTGGTAACGACTCAGCATGGTGCTTGAAGCACACTGATAGTGTGAGAAGCAAAAGTGACCAAAAAGGAGGGTTCTGTCTACACTGATATACAAAGGACATATCCGTTGTTGTTATTTTAAAGTTTGTTTTACGGGTTTTTTTTGCCTACTTTGTTACTCTATTGAGTCTGGCTCTGTACACAGAAGGCCCAAAGAATCAGAGTTTTAAGAATCCATACAGTATACAAAAAAAACGTTCTTCAGGACACACCTCTAGACCAATAAATCATGTGCAATAAAAACAGGTAAGACTACTTTCCTATTCACATGTTTAATGTTACAAATATTTTAAGAACTTTTTGGCATTTCTTTATTTTATGTCCAATGAGAACAAACTACATAGATATGTTTAATGTTTAATACTTCCACATCCCCTTCAGTTCTTCTAAGGTTAGTCACAAAATCATTCACGTCACTGTCAGCTTTAGACTTCCAGTGCTCTTTTAACAAAGATGAATTGTCCACACATTAGTAAAACATGCAAAGACGGCATATA
>JAVLVB010000332.1:1141577-1169740 GCA_032876305.1 Orestias chungarensis
CCAAAAATTTGCGATAAGGAAGACTGAAGATATTAGCTTCTGCGGTAGTGCTATGGTGGTCTTTACCTTGTGTATTAATTCATATTAAGTTGTTTATGTTGTTGTTATTAAAATAGGCAGTTATAAGCATTTCTCAATGTGACACTTATTATTCGCAGGTTTTAGCTATTTGCAGACTGCTACCACAGATCCACTATAAACAGATACACAGCTCGATATCCCTATCAAAATCAAATATATGATTATTTAAAATAAGTTTAAATAATATTTTTCATTTAACTGTACATCCTATGCTTACATTCACATTCAGCTACAGACCTGCTGATGCTAACTAAGGACTGCATTGATTGAGAGGTTGAAGGCATAAAGAACATCAACAATAAAGACAAAATGATCAATGCAATGTGAATTCACAAATGCATCTAATTTCCATAACTTTGTGTAAAAAGACCATATTTTTTTATTTTGTATTATGCTCTCGAGATGTTGAAGAAAAATAATTATCCTAATATTTACGGGCAATTTTTCTTAACAGTGCCAACAGTAGAATGTCAATTAATAATTTCAAGTCAGTAAATTACAGAAAAAAATAACAAACGCGTGCAACAGAATTGTGTTCTGTTGATAATGAAAGTGAAGCATTAAAAGACACTAATCATAGGAAATAGAGCCACTCTGCTATTCATACACACAGGTACAATACATTTTAAGAGTGCCCAAAATCATGCATATTTTTGTACCTGGCAGAATGGATGCAAATGTGAGATAGAGAGGGTTTCGGTCAGCTTTCAGCTTAGTGAGAGCTGGGAATAAGAACCCAGTGAACATCACTGCTGATAATATGGATCGTTTCAATGAGGCTGGCATCCTCTCAGTTTGTGTCAGAGAGTAACTTAAATGAATAACAACGACCCAAACAATACTAAAAGCTTGACAGAGGTTGTTTTTTAAGAACTTGGTGTCCCACAGTGTCTCTCTCAATCATCTCTGAAGAGACCAGAAACTGTTGTCCACTAATGTTTTCCTTCCAGTTTGACTTGGTCTGAGGAAACTTAGCCAAGTTAGATGACTTTCCTCCAAAGAAAAGCAGCAGAGTCCCCAGGTGTGCAATGTTTTCTGCCAAAACCCCTAACAAAACCAAGGCTGTACTTGCATTGTGTGCAAATCATAGTGGCAGTTTTCCTCTAAAACCTCTACAGTGTGGCTAAACTGAGCTCAGCCATACTCTGCACCGTTTGGGTGGTTTTACATTACAATCGAGTAACAGCTCTAATTGCTGGGCTTTTCACACAGCAGAAAATCTCAATTTCAAAAAAGAAGTGCCACCTGATGTGTTTGAACAAAAACACAACAATGGTACATGGAAGCTATAGTTAACATTCTGCTAAGCCAGCGACTTAGCAGAGAACCAAAAAAGGTTGTGAACGGAGAGGTGAAATGCTGCTGATTTCAACCCCTAGTCAAATCATCGAGCTATAGCTACTCGTTACCTTAGTTGAGCCACACTGAATTGGTTTAGTATAAAAGGGCCCTAAGTATTTCGTAAAGAGGCTTAGTACTTATGAATATTATAGTTTAGATTTTATATTTAGAACAAATTCATTTAGTAGATATATTTTTACAGGTGACCTGTGCAGGAGGTATAGGTCCTCATGCTCGAGCTCAAGACCAGGCCACCTGCAACCCGGCATGGATAGGTGGATATAGAAAATGTATGTCAGGATGAATACGTTTTATTCAGTCTTATATCAAGATTTTCAGTGTGAAGTAATTAGAAGAAAACATATTTAAATGATTCATCAGGGTCCAGAATAACTGAACGAGTAAAAGCGGTATCAATATTTTATAAGTACAAATGTGTCTGTCCTTTATACGTAAAATGAAACTCAATAACGATGCAATGAGAAACGAATCTACTAACGTGCTGCCATGATCCCCGTACCTTGTTAATCCCACTTTCCTTTGGGCCTTGTTTCACATTAATGGCGCAGTTATTTCAGGTTAATCACCTTCTTTTACTTTTTTTGTTAAAAAACATTTAGGTTAAATATTAAGGGCTTTACATTTATTTAAAAGCATTGAATTGTGAAATTAGGTCTCATATTTGTTTGTTGTTAAATATATTCTAATAGTTTAGCAATTGAATAACATTAGAGCAGAGGGAAAACAAATGATGGAAGGACATGTCATCCTGTTAAGTACGCTTGGTGGGCACCAGACCTTAAACCCCTGTTCCTCTCTAATTCATTAAAGCTTCATTACCCTGTCCACACCAGAGCCATAAAAAAACTCCCAATGGAAACTAAGCAATCTGCCTCTCAGCCTAGGCCTAAAGTGCATCTCCCAGCAAAGCAGTAAAGAGGATAAAGGGTACATGTGTAGGGAAAAGATGTAAATATGGTAACACAAAAATGCGGCGAGTCAGGAAGCGGAGAGCATTGTAACACTGTAAATGCTTAATATAAATGAGTGACAGTTTAAACAAAAGTAGAGAACAACCTTACAAACAAATTCAAAGTTCAGAAACAGGAAGAAGGTCCACAAGCCTCCTGCTGCCGTATAGGAAGAGGGGAACGTCAAAATAATTATTGATGATCTAGAAAGTCTCATTTTACCTCGTCATCAGAGGCCAACAAAAAACAATACTGATTAATTTAATAACTACTCAGAATTTGTCAGTGGGACACTCACCCGCTGTTTCGGAGAAGAAAATAAAAGCGGCAGTTCAGAGTTTTGTTCCAACAGTTGCAGCAAATTTAATGCAATATGCAATTAATCTACTACTTGCACTTATATGCACTTTCTTACAGACTTAAAAACTATCCAAACTATTACACTATAACAACCAAACAAACAAATGTGCGTAAGAGTCAAAAAGTCACAATAAGACTTCATATTAGTGAGCTGTAAATTATACGCACATTTCAGCGCTGTACCCACAGGCCAAAAGAACCATTAAAACTATAGTTTTTTGATATTTAAAAAGAGTTAGGAGAGGATGCAGCCCACCAGATGTACTTCCACTACAAAATGTAGAGTCTCTCACGAAATTGTGGCCATTCCTCACAAATCAGATATGACAAAGACAAACATCAACAGAAAATGTTACTTGTGTCTGGGATGGTTGGACCTTGTCTGCTCTGGGTTCTGAGCGAGCGTAATCCACAATCCCACATCTGGCAAAAGCAGGGTACACAAAGGAAAGTCCCTACTGTCTGAGCAGCATGATTAATTTGTGAACGGCAAAAAAAGAGATGCCATTTTACCCTTCCTCCCATTGGTCCATTTCTCTTTCCAACAAGGTCACTGTGTGTATTTGTAATCAAGCCTTTTTCAGTTTGCCATGTTCAAAAACGTTATCTTCCTAAAAATGATTGTGTTGTTTGAACAGAAGTAATCTCCCCAGGTTTTTGGAAAACATGGAGAGGCTAGCACCACTGAAAAAACACGTTTTTTTTAATATCCCATTATTGCACAATGTGATGTTGGACACGGAGCCTTACAGGTTTTAATCTATCCAAACATTGGGTTATGTTTGGTAGGTTAGATTAGTCAAAACGTTCCCAAATTTATGCCTAACATGCCAAAAACATTAAGGTAATCAGTACTGATTACACAGTTTTTATTCACCAACCCTAACGCTAACACAGCACAGCAGAGAAAGACATCACAATAAAAGTTACTATCTCTAAAGCAAAACTGTGGAGGCAATATATAGGGGTTAGTCGGGACGTATGGGCTCTGTTAACTGGCTTAAACACTCGCAATTATCTGTGGATCAGTTATTGTTCTCTTTTGAGCTTGAGATGTCACTTTTGATTTCCTAATATTGTTATTGTGAAGGTTCAGTAATAAGACAACGTACCAACTCATAGGGTAAAGATTAATTTTATTTTATTTTAACTGCTGTAAAGTAAACACCCACATTTTTAGCATTTTAGTAAAGCTGTTTGTTAGAGAACCTTAAAGCTGACAGCTGCATATTACCTACAGGTGAACATGGATTAGTGTTACAGAAAAAAACAAAAAAAAATCTAGGTTACTACCAGACTGATATTATTACATGAAATCACTACAATATATATCTCTACACACAAAGACTTAGAAAATCTGAAAATTGATGTCTATTGTTCTGTTTTATTTATCCGTGCCAAAATAAGAACAAATTTCCTAATCTGGTTTGGATGATCCAAAGTAATCTTTTGAGTCTACAGGCTCCACTTAATTCTATAATCCTGTATCTCTGCATCGCTGCAACGTCAACCTCTCTGTGCTGTTCTATGAAGAAAAAATACTGTTATTCTCTCCCCTGGAGAAGATTATGTTGGAGGCCTGCATGGATCACAAAGAAAAGATCATTAGCCTTAACCAGATTGATCTTAATCCATCTGGTCGAGGCTAATGATCTTAGGACATTGGTCACTCAAACACAGCAGCTGGCCACAAAATCCATCATCTTGTCCCTGTTTTAATTATTTGTTTACCAATTTTCATTGCCATGAACTAAACTGTACCTATGCACTCAAAGACACTTTGTTCTTACTGGATATTTCATCCTATTTCATTACTTTGTCTTCTAATGGTAACAACACCAGTTACATTAAGTTGAAAAGTGGGTGATAATGTAGTTTGTATATCTTTTAGCTGTCATTCTTGTGGGCAATCTGACTTAAGACTTTTGCCTTATGACATTCTGAAGACCTTCACAAAATGCTAATAGCTCAATTTCCAAGACAAAAAAAATGTTATTCCACAGTTACAAGTCCTGCATCCTATCAACAGTTCTGAGCAAGAACAGTTAATCCATCTTTTTTGCTTCTGCTGCTTCTCTTTACATTTTGACAAAGCTATATGAGTAGTAACCTGGAAGAACGACATCACACACAGATAGACTGGATACTCCTCGACCACTGTAGTTGATGGAAGAGATTTTCGGACTTTGGGTATCTGAGTTTCTTGCTTTAGTATATAGGTTTTAGTCCTCTGGATCCACAGAAATTCCTTTTTAAATTAAAAAACTGTATTGCTTTGTAGACCTGTATTTTTAAGTCTTTCCTTTCTACAAAAGTAACCATTTAAAAATGCAATTTGTCTGCCTCACACTCATAAGCCAGTAAACCAATGCTAGTTTCTATCACTTCTCTCAAAGAAAGAATCACTCAGCTATGAGGAAAACAGTTCTTTGAACATGAAACTCATTTAATACTTTAAAGCAGTCCACCTGCTAGATCACATTTGATTCAGGATTTCCCATGTTTGTCAGTAATACCAGATCCTAAAAACAAGAACACCATAAACTATGAATATACAGCGAATGAGCAAAGGCTTTAATCCACTTTCAAGGATCGTCTTCCATTTCTTGGCTTTAACTATCGCTCTGCATTCTCAGTCAGTAGTAGTCTTCAAAGCTATGACCACCAAACCAAAAAAAACAAAAAACAGTCTCAAGTAAATCCTAAAGATAAGAGCAACAATCGATAAAGAGAACTCTCCTACATCTACAGTCTGAGACAGATCTAAAAATATTCATTCACTATTAATCAAACATCAGGAACTCTAAAAAACTCTCAAAAACCAAAAACAACTATAAACCCAAAAGAACAAACTATGCAACTCCTGATCCATTTAACGTCTTCTTACAATGTAACTCTAAGTGAACCGTAGATTTGATGAGAATACATATATTTTGTAATCCAAAGTAAAATGCTTGTGCACGCATAGACTCTACAATACTGTATATAGCATGATAATCTAGAGCAGTACTAAGGTAGCCTGAGGGAGCAGTAAGACATAGATTAAATGTTAGGATTTGCACCCAAGTTACCTGACCTTAATAAAGACATGATGAATTAACAACAAAACTATACCATATTTATTAAAATCCCACCTCTGAAAATCCGCAGAGAGGCAAAGCAACTATGAAAGCACAGCTAGACACCAGTTCAGACTCTACATAACTCACACCCAAATTGACTTAAATGGTTGAGGCCTTCAGCTGCAGAGGTGAAACAGGCAAGTGTCTGCAGACATACGAGGGGAGACTGATCTAGCCACTAATTCTCTGCTATCCAGCTCAGGCTTAGTGCCTGGCCTAAGGGCTTAGGAAATCCCTCAGGGGCCCCAGCTAAAAGCATTTGTTCACCTCTGAGGGCTACAGAATCAAGGATGAAAGGTAAAAGGGGTTGATCTCTAACTCACAAGTTTTCTTGTTATTTTTAATAAAACACTGCTGACTGGTTTGTTGTCTCAAATTGCCATTTCCAAAACGATTTATGTCGAAACAACGGAAAACATCTGCAAGCAATATATAGCTTTGTATCTTTGTACACAAATCAAAATAAAATAAAATAAAGAGTAAAAATAAAGAACCAGGTAATAGAAACCCTTGATAAAAAGGAATTCCTGTGATTGTAATTGCATCCCTTTTATCTCGCTCGGACGCTTGAATTTAGGCCCCCTGGAAGTCGCTACAAACCGCAGTCCAAACTAACGATAACCCTCTGCAGAGGGACAGCACACATTAAGAAGCAACCAGCATCAGCAGCCATGAGAGCAGTGGGAATTGCAATCAGACTGCCTGAGAAGAGAAGCATCAGTCTTACCTTCAACAGCGTACTCTTCAGCTGCAGGATCCAAACGAATTGCATGAAAGAAAAAAGGAGAAAACGACAGACAACAAGTCAAATCATGTTTCCAAAATCATGACTATCTTAAAAGAAATGACCAAAAAGTCACTTTTAGCACACCTATTACCAGCATGAGCTGGAATAGGCATGACTTTAAAAGTTTAGTTTTTTTATGAAAGCAGGCCCCTGTTACACAGATCAGCGCACTACAGAACTATAGATACTTTATAAAACTATTGCTCCGCAACAGAAAATTAAAGCCTGCCACAGGGAAAGGCTCATGTGTGAAGATAAAAAGGGACCAAAAAATGTAAGTTGACAATGTGTCCCTTTGGAGGTTTTGGCATTTTGATCTTCCGCCATGCGCGTGTGGGTCCCGTCTTCATGAAACACAGTTAACCCGGCCATGGTTACAGTTTTGAAGTCAAAATTTCCCTCAGAGAGGCGGAAGCAGCATGTCGTATCCTCATGGGAATTTATGTCACAGCAGCACATACAAAAATTGAAAACTATGAAAAGAACTAGATTTTTCAGCCTCAAATAAATAAATGGGGGTAAAAAATGAATTCCACTTGGTTTTAGATTAATTAAGATTTTATGATTAGGAATTGTTGTAATGAGGAATTGTTTGAAGCTGCAAAACACCTAGAAGTATCTTGCATAAATAGGAATAAAAAATAATAACAAAAAGATAACATATAAGCTTTGGCTTTAAAGCAGAAACTGTTTCCACTGTTCTTATTATTGCATATAAGGATATATTTGGTTTTTGAACAATTAAAATAGGACGTTAAATGAATGTTTAGAGGGCATCTCAATGATCCAACTATTCAGGGCTGAATAACTAATGCAAACAAATACGTTTTAAATAAAACTTAAACACTAAACTCAGTATTTGGTTTGGTTTAAGCTAGGTATGTTCATTTGTGTTAAGTATTTGCTAATATTGGTGCATATGTTGTTCAAATAGCTCTCTTATGGTTATCACTAACCATATCATTTTATAGTTGTATAACTGGCTATAAAGAGGTCATATAATAATGCAACACCAGATAGTTGAATAATCCATTGGTTTGTTAAAAGCAAGGTATTTGGGATTGAGAAACCTATAAAACACATCTGGAACTTAAACGTTTTTGAAGTTCTTTGTTTGCTCACATATTACTGTTTAAAATTCTGCTGAAATATGTGAGTCTGAGAGTATGAATCTAAAAGCTGTGAGAGCAACATCTTATGAAAACAACTCAAATTTTTCCGACTACGGAATCCTTTCTCTGCGGACACGAATTTAAGTTTATGGGTACGAGTAAAGAATGGTTACGATGACGTCACAGGGCGGATCCACGATCTCTGGCAAAAGACAGTGGACCGGTTGGAGCAACTGCCTCAGGTGAAGCAACACAGGTGAGATCAATATATATCTCTATATAAATAGGTGGTTGCTCCACACGATCCACTGTCTTCCGCCATCTTTATATTTGGAGCAGTTTGATGTGATCGTGGTTAAATTACTCCACCCTGTGACATCATCAGAACTATTTCTTATTGTACCCATAAAGTTGAATTTGTGTCCACAGAAAAAGGGGTTTGTAGTTGTAAAATTTAGAGTTGAATTTATAAGACTTTGCAGTCACAGATTTAAGATTCATACTCTCAGACTAACAAAAATCGAATACGAATGTTAAAGTTGTGCATACACCTTTTTGACAGCGATCTTACTCCATAGATTTTTCAATTATTTTTTATTCCATGAGTTTTGGCAACTTTTTTTGAGAATGTATAACAATATGTTGTAATACTTTTGTTCTGGTGCCCTACTGCCTAAACATTACCCTTATTAAATGTATAGGAGAGGATCTTTTCAGTAGAAATTTTCAATGGAAAATCCCATTGAAAATGACAGCCAATGAAAAACGAACGGTGGTGAAAAATAACTGGCTGTCAATGTGGAAATGCAATTTACACGATGACGTATATCACTAATGTCCCCACCCACCCGACCCGTACAACGTGCGCTCATGTTTGAATTCGCGCTCATGTTTGAATTTGCGCATGCGCAGATTGTTGTTTGGGAAGTAAAACGGGATGGACAAGACGTCTCATTCACCATTGATGAGAGGTTCTCCCCGTACGGCAGCGAAAATGGAAGCTCGCAAGAGGAAAACCGTGGTGGAAGTCGCTGAGAAAAAAAGAAAGACGGCTGCAGAGATGAACAAAACACGAGTTTGTTTCTGAGATTCCTGCTTTTTGGGGTGGCGGGCATAGAAAGCTGAAAATCGATTCAAATCGATCAACTTCTCGCGCAGTGTCTGATAGATAGGTAATGTGCTTATACCTGCTCATTTAGAAGGTTTTGTGTTTGATTTGAAGTGTTGTAATCGCTACGCAGGGTCCGTCAGAAAACGCTAGCTGTGCAGCCTTTACGTGGAATTACTACCCAATGGCCTGATTATTTATCACTGATAATCATTCATTACTTTCAAATGTTCTTGTACAAGCGTTCTCCTAAAAAAATAACCTTTTGGTAGCTAATTCATTGTTGTCAAAAGCAATCAGTTCTGTAATAAGTCCAATGCGGCGCCAGAGGCTGTGGTCCCACAGATGTAAACAGGCTGCATGTGAGGACGTGCGCGCTCCCGATATCAGGGGGCTTTATTGGAGATGAGGTGGCGCATGCGCAGTGTTGCGAAAATGAGAATGAGCTGCAGATCCTCTCCTATACCTTTAATCAGAAGTACTTTGGTATTGGATTCAGTTATGGAAAATAGTAACATAGTATTTAAACTTAATTTGGATGGAAGCAGTGGAAAGCTGAATTTCTTCAACATTAAATCCCAAAGAGCTTTGGAGGCAACTGAGAGACATTTCAATCCTAATCCTCTCACCAAGCTAAACAGTGGATTTAGTAAGGGGAGGAAAAATAAGCATTTCCTATATAGCCCCCCTCCTGTTTATATGCTATATGAAGCAGTACAAAATAAAAAAAATATATGCGTATATATATGGTGATAAATCTATCAGTAAGTTTTTTTCTTCCCACCTCTTTATGAGTGGGCCTAATACATTACCACGTTACTTCTCCACAGTGAAGTCCATTTTTAAGTATTTTAAGGGCAGAGTCCAACATCCATTGAATGAAATCAAGATTGCTTGATGCATTAAATGCTTGTCATCTATATTGCCATAAGGTCTGATAGTGTAAAGTAAACTGCAATCACAATGGAGAATGTAAACGTCCATGTCCGACAAAACGGGCACATTCATTTAGCCAGCAGTTAAATGGGAGACATTATTTAACATGTAGCTATTGCTGTAGTACTTACAAATGAAGAAAACACAAATGCAACACACAGTATTTTGATTCTTGTATGTTTTTGTGAAAATGTGCAATGTGAAAGAGAACCGCATTAAATGATAAAAATACAGTCCAATGTGAACCAAACAACCCAGACCGAAGGATTTTCCTAGCTCCAAAATAAGAAAAGAGCTGCTCCAGGTATACACCAACTATAACTGAAGATGACTAAATACAAACAGTCTAAACAATCTTTACTAAACTGCAATGCTAAAAGTTAGTCTTTCTTACTTCCACTCTTTTGGGTACAGCCAATCAGGAACAACGAAAATAAAGGTTTCATCATCCACTAAACTGCATACACTAAACTGCAAATTAATGAGTTTATCCTTTTTACTCTATTGGGAGAGGTATCTCAACTGCACAATTTGACACGAGAGCTTTCTAGTGTTGAACAACACACAACCTTTTGAGCCCCAGCTTTGTATTCCAAACTGTAAATATTCTAAACTTTAATCTTACGCATTTTGTGCAATTTAAAGCAAAGACAAATAAATCATCCAGTATGAATGTGGTTACCAAACCTTTGTTGGGTACCTAGATTTAATATCAAATGCCAAATTCTGATAATAGAAATCAAAAGCAAATGTAAATGTTACATAAGCATTTGTTTTATTTATGATGTATTTACAGTATGATTTTAACTGATTTTCTTGTAAAGCGCCTTGAGACGACATCTGTTGTAAATCGGCAGATTTTTGATTATTGATTTGGTAGAGTCACTGGCTCTGTATCTTGACCTACATTCATGGGAAATAATCCCCTGGTGTTCTTAACCACTGCAAAATATCCTCGTGGAACTGTTGACACTATAAAAGTCCATCTTATCAGTCTTTCTTACTTCCACTCTTTTGGGTACAGCCAATCAAGACCAAGGAAAATAAGGTTTTCTCCTGGATTGGTTGTTTTGCAAACACTAGCCAGTTAAATGTTAAATGTCTTGCATAGTGTCTATGACACTATGAAAGTCCATCTTAGCAGATAAATAATGTGTATTGTCAATCTAATTGGCTTTGTTGGCAGCAAACTGTAATAAAGTTAGATCAGTGTCACCTCAGAGCACAAACAGTGAGAAAAGGCATGTTTCAGAGGGAGGTCAAAGAAATGTAATAACTTGAGTTATGAAGGTCCAGAATCTCCTGTCAAATAGAATCAAGTTAGATGATGAGATAAAGACAACGGCCAACAGTGAAGAGATTTTGCACAACATGTACTTATAAATATGTGGAAAAGTACCAGAGTTGATGTGATAGATGTAATCATTTAAATAGTTTGTAATAAGTACATTTTCGTTCTCATCGAGTCTCATCAAGAGATATTTTGAATTGAAGTAAAAAAAAATGTCAACATGCTGACTAGATAGAACTTATCTTTTAAAACAAAGACAATCAGATATTATAGCAGTGTTGCTGAAATGTATAAAGTAATTTAAAACAATGTATGCATTATAAACACAGCCTACCTCTGGTTGTTAAGGCCACATTACCGCAGGTTTGCAAATTCAGTCTGTCATGGTTTATGCTTTTCTACTTTGTAAACTTCCAGATTAATTTTCCTAGTGATGTCCAATTGTTTACCACTCATTTATTCACACCCATATCAGCATTCAGGTGTTTTGGAAAGTAAATGAAGAAGCAGAATTTTCCAGGGTTGTTCTTATCTATGTTCGGATAGAACAACTCAAGTACAGCCAATACAATAGAATACAACACTGATTTATTACTGCAATTGCAGTAGAACATTCAGCTACATCCTCTGAGATACAAAGGACTATTCCTTTGGCTATAATAAAATTACAAAATGGTTTCATAAACCTATTATCCGTGCGATATCTTTGGTACTTTCCCAGTACACCAGGTTTTGCCCTCATGGAGAAATGGCAGACCTGATTGGCTGCTTCACAAATGCCGGCCCACTTTGTGACAAGTTGGATTGCTCCTAAGTGTTTTAGTTTTCTTTCAAACAGTTTGAATATTATAAAAAAATAAAAAAATAAATAACTTACAGTCGCATAGTGAATATTAAATCTGTAAGAGGTTAAATTAATCCCTAGACATTGAACAACAAACGTTTGGAAATCAGCAGAACAAAGGATTTGTGTGGTGAAAAGCAAGTAAAATAATAAGTACAGTTTGATTACAGCTGCACAAATTTTAGATAATGATTTTTTTACATAATCAAGAAAACCCAAAGAAACCCAATGCTGTTTATTTGAAGTGTAGTAATCTCATAGGATCTAGAGTATTAAACTATTAGGCCAGCTTGGCAATGTAAGGTACTCTTTTTTTTTTTTTTTGTACCAATGTTGTTTCAGCGGAAGTGAGGAAGGGTAAATAAAGGTGACGGAACATCACCTGAAATAGGTTCATGAAGTGGAACTTATTTAGCAGTAAGTGTTTGTTCAGTTACATTTACTGATGACTCAAAGGAAGTACCATTTTTCAACTGATGGATTACAAAATAAATAGTTTCTTATAACATTTTCCGGGTGTTTATTTTCAGAAATGCAGTTTATAATTCACACATAACATAGATTTACTGTTACAAAACCATAATGGACTAAACAAAATACTTATACTATACATCACTCATTGTAACCGATGCTAAAAATTAATTCATGTCTATGACTATTGCCCTGGTCATAAATGAATCAAAATCCTTCAAAGATCCTATTTATCATTTTCTATCAAATAACTAATCTGTTTCTAAAACATAGTTTAGCAGCATTTACAAATGAAACAACATGGGTTTCCATAATCTATAGATTTTTTTTTTTCACAATTTCAGCCGTAAATATACAGGATGTTCATTCTCTGATTTACAAAAACATTAACCTGTCATAAAAAGTACTTATGTCTGATTATGCGGAAAAACAAAGGGCCTTGATGATGCATAGGTATTGATCAGAAACATGTTTTAGGCAACCTAGTCAATTTGATTACACACTAGCATTAGATGAAAGAAGAGAAATATGTTTTTAGGTTAGTGAATTACAGTGTAGGTGTTCAGGCAGTTAAAGAGTTTTTTTAATTTTTTTATTCATCTTCCAGTGAGCTAGAAGAGGTCTTAAAGGGAGAACTCACACACACTTGCCAATAGATAGGTTTAAAGGAAGAAGCTGTGAAAGTAATGACATGATTGGTTGTTCAAAACAGTCTCTATTCACAACATCTAAAGCTGGTGTCTATTTGGAGAAGATTTTTAGCCATCAGCAAAGGCTAGACAACAGCTTTGAATGCAGCTGCCGCATTCAAATGTAGTTTTGTTGATTTACCTTTTTTTATTTAGTTTTGTTTCTTTTAAGATTTCTGACGTCAAACTGCTGCTATTCTTTTTAAAACAATCCACATCCAACAATCCAATCCAGTTTCTATCCTGATTGACTTTGAAACATATTTTTGAGAAAATAAAGAATTCTAAATACTTGAACTTAAGCGCTAGTGTTTTGCCTGAATGAAGACTGCATTCCCCATGAGGACCATCGCATAGCGTTGTAAAATCCTGATCTCCTTGTCACCTGCAGTTTGATTGAAGAATGAACAGCCATGAGGTAATGAATCTAATTTTGGCCAAACAATGTCATATTTGTGTGGCAGGGTTCCTGCCACCCTCTTCAAAATTGCTTAGTGCCGATTAAAGCAATACCCTCTCCACCCATGAGGTGTCATTCAATGAGCTGTAAGTCGATTATTGGTGGCATAAGTTATGAAACTATTTCATAAAGATTGAAAAGTGACTAACTGTTACTTTAAGTCACAGTCTGTGTTTTCTGCTAGGATCCTAAACTATTAACGCCTTGTTGTCAGGTTCTGGAGCCAATTATTGTCGGTCTATCTGTATCTTATCCTTATTTAAAAAAAATATAATGAAGAGTTCCAAATACAGATAAAGCTTCAGTTTGAAATCACTAACCTTTAGATCTGGAGCTCTTAATCATAGCTTACATTTACTTTGCTTTACCCTGACTTAAGTTTTAGTTTTGTTTGTTTTTTTATCGGTATTCTAACTTCCTCATACAGTCCCAAAAAACTTGACTGGTGGGTTAATTAGTCCTTTAATCCGAGTATGTGTGCACGTGTAGTTATTTTTCCTGTATATTTTAGTTTTCCACTGTAACACACAGATGACCTGTTCAGATTTTATTACTGCCACTAACCGAGAGCATACCTACAATATTCAAAAGTTAAGGCAGCTCAGTGCATTGCTATTTGACACACTATTGGCTGGTGATAGAAAGCACCCAATCCTAGATAATAATAATTCATTTTCCTGGTTGATTGGTTTTACCTCCAGGACAGAAATGAAAAGACTGTAGATATTAGGTTCTTGGTAGACCCTAGAGGATTTTTATTCTTAATATTAATCCATTTTATGGTATGTTTGGTGTTTGGACTGTAAAAATAGGCAGTTACAACAGTTTTTTAGAGGGGACTTAGAGTATTCATGGATTTGAGCTTCTTGCAAATACAAGTGCTACAACTGCAACCATTCAAAACCCAGATGCTCATTACTTTGGGATTCTATATTGCTTAAATTTTGTCCCAAAAAGGCTTATGTAGTTTACAGAGATAGAAGAATGGTATCAGCTTGTAATCAAAAATAAAAATGAATAAATAATGATTTTATTTTGTGATTGGGAAACCGAGTGTTACTTACCATCAGAGCCTTTACTTCAGGTAATATAATTAATTCAAAGTAATTCATTTTGTGTCACATTGCAGTTCTCAGTGGCAGCTGTGCCGCTTTAACAGTTCACCTGAGTTAAAGTAACTGAGAGGTTGAATGCACTTAGGAATTCTATTCCTGATCAATGAAACGCTGCCTTGATAAGTGCTGACATCCAGCACTGGATAAAAGATTAGAACAATTCAACTTTGTCCATCTAAATTAGTATCAGTCTGTGACTATACATGTATTTTTGTTCACATTTGCTAGGGTTGTGGGAAGAAGGAGGTGAGACATATAGTGAAAACTGGGGTTGCATTAAAAGGGGTCCGAAAGATTATTGATGATAGCAGCACATTATTATCGACACCAAGAAATCATTTGGGGGATGACTGTTATCTTTGCAAAGCTAGGAACAGAGAGATTGGGGAGAGAGAAGATAATGAGAAAGGAAGAGTGGGAGAGAGCTGAAGTTTATACCAGGGGAGAGAGGCTGAGTGAGATATGAGTTGTAAGAAGTCTTGGCTGACAGCTTATCATATATGAGGAAAAGGAAGAAGGATGGGAGTGAAGATTTAAAAGGTGAGGCACTGTCTTGAAAGACACTGATTTTAATTTAAAAAATCTGGAAGAAAAAAACTGTCAAAGGCTTATTTTAAACGTTTGTTAGTGTGACACATGCTTTTCGAACTTCATGGTGATGTTAATTTTGAAAGAGTCTAAATTTGTAATGTTGTGCACAAAGAAAGTTTTTCTCCAGCATTGTATTTAGGTTTACAAGGATGAAAAGAACACTTTTTAAAATGTATTAATCTCTGGCACAAAATATAATTCAAAACACAATATGTCATGGTCATGTCAGGGAGTAAAAACAACATGGCATTAATAAATGGCCTTTTTCTTATCACAGGCCTGTTTTCTTAATCTCTTAGATACACATAGACAATTCCACAAAGACTGGTTGACATTGAAGTTGTAGATAAACTGCACATACAGTGCAGCAGGCAGATTAGATACATATATTTATGTGGAACTAAAATTGGATCTGTTTCATATGTTAAAGTGTCTTTTTTTTCGTTTTTTTGTTTACATTTTTTTTAACATATAATTCACTCAGTTTTAAAATATAAAAAATGATTGTCCACTACTAGTTTTGTGCATAATATATATAACACTTTATATGAATATTTTATATATTTTGTATCAGTTGGTTGTGCAAGTGTAGCTCTGTACTTAAAACATTGGACATCACTGATTAGATTAGTGGCTTATTTTAATCTGATTATTATGTAAAAAAGTTTTTTTTCAATTTGTTTTAATAATTTGTATTTTTTGTAGAGATTGTCAAAATACTAACTGTTTTGAAAAATCTACTAGCTCAAAGGGTGGTTTCTAAAAAAAATTGTTGAACCAAGGTTTAAAATGAGCTATTGATGAATCTTTGCAGTAAAACATACAAGAAAAAAAGAATTATAGAGCTCTATAAATACAGCTGGATTTACAATATGCAAATGATTAATCATTATATATGTTTATTACTTTAGCAGAAAATATTTTGATTGCTTTTATTTGCTTTTGTCTTATGGTTAAACATGTAATTAGAACATGGGATGATTTAAGATATAGTGTTAATACATTTTAAAAACGGTTTGCCCCTCAGGGAATGTGACTGTGAGCTGATAAAAAGTGTAAATGTCTAAAACCAACATTATAGTAAAAGTATATTTTTTCATTGATTTATTGTAAATGTAGTCAGTTGGCTATATTCAAACATTAGATATTTTATTTGAAGCAAAGAACACTGTAAACCATGTTTGTTTTTATTTTTTATTTTCTGGTATTTGAGATATTGTTACTATGAGAGTTTTTTTACTATTAAAGGCTGTTAAAGGCCTAAACAACATTTAATAAAACATTATCTAAAACCATGATGGCTATGACAGCGGTGACCGTGTTGTGCAGATTTCATGTTTCCGATTTGATAAACATATTGCATTAAATGATCTTATTGCATAGCGGCGCGCCGTAGAAGTTGGAAAGTGAAAACTTCTTAGAGTTTCATCTTATGTAATGGTGCTTCATACTCTAAATGTACTTTGACTCTAATAGTCCTTGGGGAGAACTGAAAGCACAAGATAAAATAATGCAGTTCCGTGCGGAACTTGGAAGGGAAAATAAACCCATAAGTAAAAAGGCAAAGCAGCTGGAATGATTAGCAACGTGAAATAAACACAACAATAATTTCCAAAAATTATTAACGCCATGAAAGAGAACAAAATACATGTACAATAAAGTTCAGAGAGTGATAAATCTCTTAATCTGTTCCTCTCTGTGGCTCTGTTTGTTTTGTGTCGGTTCTGGCCTCAAGACGCCCGTCGATCTGGCTGTAAATTGCCAGTGTCAATCCAGAGTTACAAGCTTCCACACACTCCCACAGTCCCCTTTAAAACTATCATGCCAATAAAGCCTCATGCGCTTGTAATGGATTGAAAGAGAAGTAAAAGACTAAAGGGTCTTATTTAGTGACAATTCTTGATGATCCTCGATTGAGTTAGAATTGAGCTAGCCAGCTTTCCTGCTGTTAAGGCACAGGTGCCGTTGAGGTTTTATTAGAAGGGTGATGCCAATTCCCTATTTGCTCTCATCTGTCTTTGAAAACGAAATGGTGTGAAGCAGCTTTTGGATGCATGGAGTGTATTGTGCTAGTTTTATCTCTGCACTCGAAATTTACTAAACTATGTTGGGTTGTGACTCATGATGAGTCAAAACTAATATAATTACAAAATAATAAACGCTTTCCCAACATATATATGACATATTCACTATATGTCTCAACATATCTTTAATCTTTAATTTGAAACAATTACCACACCTTTCAAGATAAAGTTATGTTGTCTTTGAAAATAATACTTACTTACAAATTCTGAATTTTTACTAAACGGAATACTAATAAGGGTCTAATAAAGTGTGAGGAGGGTGTTTTCACTGTTAAGGCAGGTAAATCTGTAGGGTGGTATTGTGAGGGAGTTGCTGATGCTCTAATCTCCAGGTAAGCCCTTGTAACGCTTGCATCTTTGCTCCTCAGCCTTGTGCTTACAAAACTATTAACGCTGAGCAAGGGACTCTTGCAAAACACTAACCACCTGCCTCTCCCTAGAGCAGTTTACAGCTGCGAGGTCAAGAGAAGCTAATATCACTTTGTCTGGAGCTGCCCGCAGTGGCTCCGATGGGCTGAGCAGCATGGCCCTAGATTAAATGGACGAAGGGATTTTTAAATACAAAAATGCAAAGAGCGAGAATTAAACAAAGCGAGGAAATATTTATCTTCATTGGAAAAAGCCTATAGTAAAGTGGGACTGCGGTTCTAGTTAATTTAATTTCTGTAAAGCTTCCATAGGGTATGACTGTCATCCTCTAACTTGGAGGGGTCTATGATTTACAATATGATTTTTCTTAAAAAACATATATTCCAGCAATGGATCAGAACACCAGTCTACGTTTTAAAATCAGAAACACTTGTAAGTCACCTGTTACCTGAATTTATGGGCAGCTAAATGAATGAGACGGTGAGAAAAAACAACAATAATCAATGACATTGACATGGGCCAATTACTAGTTCAAAGTATTTAGAGATTTTAAATATGATGGCTTTAAAATGTTAAATTCTAACTAATAGAATTGTTACATTTTAAAATCCTGTTAATGTCAGAGAAGCAACTCTTCCTCCAGAGTTACAGCTTGTCTAACAACATAGTCTATGCAGAAGTTAGAAACAAGAACGAAAAGAAAAACTGAAACAAAATCATCTTTCCGTGTCTGGATCAGTTTATCCTCAAACACACTGAAGTCTTCACGCTCCATTAATGGCATCTTTGGGGAGAGAGTCCATATCTTTCTCTTGGGCACTGCAATCTCTACTGACCAATCCTAGTGTCCCAACACCACAGCTGTCACCAAGAACGTTCAACTCCATTTACAATTTGTAAGAGTGCAGATGCAAGTACGAAAAATGAAAGGATAAGATAAACCTGAAGCTGTTGATCATCTTCTACCTAACCTCTATAAAGAGCCTCCAAACCTGCTGTTGCTCTCTTTGGTTTGCCCCCCACACACCAAGAGGCCTTATAGCATGATCAGGGTGGCATAGAAGATACAACACAATACAGACTCAGGAACAGTTTCTTCCTACAAGCACCAACCACCCTTCACAACTGCACATGGCAATGTGCCATCCTACAATGCAAAGCAATGCACCCAAATAAGTTAAATGTGCTATACATGTATAACAAACTCTGAGGTATCATTTATAATTTTGATGTGCTTGAGGCAAGCTTTCTTGTTTTTGTTTGCCTTGGGATTTACCTGTTCCTGTGTTTCTGTGTTCAACATAGTTTTGTCCTATTGATTGACTTTTATAGCCCAGAAAACTTTGGCTGTCACAACATAGCTCATTATAAAGTGGTCAGAGGCTTTATCTGCCACATTTGTTTGAAAAAAGTAGCGCAGAAGGAGCTGGTCAACGAGTGCTGCTGAACTTAACTAATTGAATGCACAGACACACATTGATTGCAGCAGACTCCATGTTAGGGACCCAACTGAGCCTGACCTGGAAAAAACATTCAATATGAAAGTGTGTTGGTTTCAGGTATGCGTAGCGTCAATGAAGCCACGTCGGGTTCTAAGAGTGGTTAGGGTGGTAGAGGTTTAATGTGGCAATGGACCAGCTTTTGTCCCGAAATGATGCATCTTGATGCAGGAATGTAGCTTATTTACATAGAGCAGTCATTAGCAGTAAGGTAAAAAAAAAAAAACTGCGTAGGCAAATTCTTTTAAAATTGTCTTTCATATCTAAAATGTAAAATCCTTATTCTTAAATTTTTACTTTTTCCATCCTCATTAAGTTTATCATCTTAATAGCTGTTTATCGCACCTTTTAATTTTCATGTAAAGCACTTTGAAATTAGCAACATAATTAATTATGTTGATTGGCACCAATACTTGATTCACATTTTTGTTTTAAACATTTTTATTTATTTGCTAAATAATGTGATGACATAAAAAAAACATTCTAATATTCAAAGTTAAAGCAGCCATCTTTCCATGCACAACAAGGAAAACCATTTACCAAAAGGTTTGAGCGCTGCTACATAGCTGCCAACTCAAAGAATGTAAAACATGTGCTTTTACAAACACAATTATACAGTATTCAGACAACCATTCCAAGTCTGGCCTTTCCACTGGGTAATGACAGCAAATCAAAACTATGTACCTTCATAACATGTGTGGATATAAGGGTGTGTTGACCTACATTTCCCTGTAGTGTGTTAAAGGAAATCTCTGCTTTTGTTCAAACACGTCTCAGTGCACACTGTCATAATACACACGAGACTTCCTATCTTAAAACCGATGTGGCTATTTTAGAGTAGTATGTCGCAGCAGGAGCTTGTTTTCCTGTAGAGATCTAGCTGGCTGGCAAAGAGGCTGTTGTCTTGCATGGATATTATCATGGCTGCTACACAGCAGGAAAAGAAGCAGGCTTCTCTGCAGAGAGCTGAGAATCTGTTCAGTAGAACATCTAGCCATGACGTTGAATAGTGACCTCATACAGTTCATTCTTACAAACTGTTGTGTCGGCGCTAACATGTGGGGGGAATTATAACAGGCGGAGAGCAGGGAGTTAAAACGGGCACTTTGTATTTGTTCATTTTCATTTATAGCTTTCAGAAACACAACAGAAGCACATCAAAATCTGCTTTTTCAAAAAGACCATTCAAAAGGTAAAAAGCGCCAATCAGCTTTTCTGCCAGTCCATTTTCCAAAACAGACTGAGCTTGGAAATTATGTGTTAAGAGGGAAGCTCTTCTGCGTCATGATTAATGATGATTAATGATCAAACTAAATCAATCCCATATTAATGGACTGTCCCATCCAATAAAGCTTAAAGTTAAATATTCCAACAATAACTCCCCATAAATAGTAACATGGTAAATGGTCTGCATTTGTATAGTGTTTCATTGAGTCTGAGGACTTCAAAGTACTTTAGACCACACTCAGTCATTCATCCACTGATAACCACTGATAGGATAATTGTTAGGACAGCAACTAGAACAGACCGACATAAGTAGGGTTTTCCTACAAATGGTGTCAAATGTGGTCAAACTGACCACAAGGCCAAAACAACTTAAACAGACAGATCTAACTAAACTACACTGGTTTCCCAACGACTTCCATCAAACCTCAAAGTTTATTTTCGCAGTTCCACATGTTCCTGCAAACATCTTATCAAGTAATTAATTTTTTTCAATTTAATCTAAAAAAAGGCAACATCTGATGTTTTTATTAACACCTTTCCCTCAAAGTAGGAATAAGCTAGAGACTCTCGGACTTTTACCGACATACATATACACACACACACACACACACATATATATATATATATATATATATATATATATATATATATATATATATATATATATATATATATATATATATATATATATATATATATATATATATATATATATATATATATATATATATATATATATATATAAATTAAAAATAAAACAATAAATTTACTTGATAAATTTGGCCCAATACTACAACCTAATGACAACAAATAATTTAATTTACTAACTAAAATAATTCTAGTTATTTTAGAAAGTAAATTAAAAGGTTTTAAAAAAAATTACTAACTTTTATTTTTGTGACACTGATTATTCATACTACAAATAGTTGACACTGGATCTAAATTTCTTTATTCTCAAAATTAAAGTTTAAAGTGATTACAGTTAAATGCTATAAAAAGACAGCACAACCGGGTAACTACCTTATAGTCCCACATGTAAAATGCATATGTATTACATATTTGCACATATGATACACATGGAACACAGGGTGAAAATACTTGATCAAATGTGGAGAATGTGACCCACATGTGTTGATTGGGAAACACATAGAAGTGTATGGAAAATATGTGAAACCCATGTGTAGAAAAAACACGGGACTACTCTTTTTTGTGACACAGATCAATTCACATGGGATTTTTTTGCATGTGCAACTTACTTTAAAAGGAGCAAAAAGACAAAAACTAAGCTCAAGAAATTCTGTGCAATGAAAGAAAAGAAACAATCCAATGTCATTATTAATTATAAAACTGTAGATTTATTTATTATTGTACATTATTTAAAGGCAACATTGGTTCATGGCTTTTTATGATTTACTGTAGTACAAAGAAAACCAGCAGACCATGGCCATTTTACTAATCAATACTCATTACTTTACTCTTTATCAGTCCTTAAATAAGTCGTATTGGCTACATAGTGTTATGAAGCTCTTAGAGTAAAATATCAGCAAAAGAAAAGCTGCTTTACAGCAAATGAGAGAATAATGGATGAACAAATGTCAAATATAAATGTAAACACACTCACAGTGAAAAAAATAATGTAGAGTTACAGAGAATTACAAAGAATAAAGTGAACCAATGTCTTATTTGAACCTTCAAACACAAGCAAGAGTGAAACATTTCTGCGCCCAGAGACAATAACGCAGCTTTGTCTGACAGTGTGTGGCGGTTGTGAGAATCGAATGTTGTGACATTACCTTACAGCACATACAGTTCTCTGAAAAGGTTAGAACAACACGGCCTGTAAGAGATTCATAGGCTTGGCAAGAGAGTGAGAAGACAGGAGAAGAGCGAGGGCATCTGCTTTGACCTAGTCAGAGTATAAACAAACAAACAGGCTGCCAGGCTATCAGGACACACACAGTGAACAAACAAGGATAGTGGCAAATCTCCCCGCTATCAGCAGAATGAAGCCAGGTTGCACGAGGGTTAGAAAGGTGACGCGCAGCAGGTACATGCAGAAGCTCCTGCTACAGCTTTAGAGGGAATTTTAATGACGCTACTCTTAAAATACATCACTCATGTCTCAACATTACTGCTCCATTTGATCGTTGGCAGCACATGAATACACTGACTTGGAATTGATTAGTTGTATCAATGTACCATCAATAATCCTCCATCATTTATGGCCCGAGCTTGCTAATGGCACGCGGTGAAAAATACCCTTTGCTGCAATCAATTATACAGAGGAGAGGAGAAAAATTGTGACCAGCTAAAAGTCTGATCACGTAGGACGGAAGAGTGCAGCTTCTTCTGAACACTACATCAAGCACATTTCACCAATAAGTTCCATCTCCTCAGGTTGAAAGGGGACTTTTTTTATTGAAATTACTTCTTTCTGCCATTTCAGGTGAATTGCATTATTTATTTATTTAGTTTTTGCATTGGTTAGCTGCACAGTGTTCTTAAGTAGTAGAGTAGTGGAAAGTACAATGACAGCCTGGATGAAAGTGTTTAAAATCTCACTGTTAAAGCTGCTCATAAATGTTATGTATGAGCTCATGATATCTATTTTTCTTTTTTTCGTTCAAGGTGTTGTAAAAACCAGTTCGACAACTCGCCGTTTGTCAAAAGTATTATTGCTCCACTTACTCGCCAGAAGGGGATAATGGACCCAATAAATGAAAGTCGAAGAAGCAATAAGACCTCTTGGTTACTGTATCGGCATGATTTAGTCACACATGAGTAAATCCTATATGGCTGAATATTCACACGTCGCCAACATAAAACGCATATACACACACACAGACAAATAGACAAATTCAAAATCATACAAAGCCCAACTGGGAACGCACCTCAATCACCTCTAAAGGTCGCTTGTCAATAATGTGCAATTAAGTCACACACATGTGCGAGCACAGCATCATTGTTTTCCGCTTCCACCTTAACGTTGCTTATTGGAACGCCATTAGCTCGGTCTGCCATTTTAATTAGGAGCCCGTGTTTTTTGAACAAATAAAAGTGAATGTACTTTCATGAAATAGGCTTGACGTGACCTTTTTACTTATTCATTCATACGTCCATCCCCTCTCCCCCCACCACCACCACATCCCTGTCAATTTCTGCGTCTGACGGAACCATTGATATCGCAGGGTGTGGGGAGAACTGCCGTCTCAAGCACACACAAGAAATCATTTAGCCCTGTCATCCATAAATCTGCAAAATGCCCTTTTCAAGCTTCTCATAAACACCCTCATAGATCTCAAAAAATGCCACCACTCAGAGGCAGGAGCCGCTGAATGTGGGCGAAAACATTGTGTTTTGATTCCCCGTAGTGAAAAAAAAAAGTGATGAATGTCAGAATGAAACTGTGTTACAGTACGACAAGAAAAGAATGGGGAGATTTCCCCTTTGGATCAGATGTTGATCCCGAAAGGGAATGCCAAATTGGAATATAGTTGGATACTTCGTGTGGGTTAACTCACAGTAAAAATAATCAAAAAGAAATATACTGCTAATAGTCATTCAACCTACAGTTTACAACAGAAGTTTACAGTTTTAATCACCATCCACAGTTAAATGAGAACAACTTTCCACACATTTCCTCAGTACTTTGGAGCATTTTCTTTGAACTGTATAGCTTTTGGATTTGCCAGAATATTCTCTAAAGGATTGAGATGAGGGGTTTGCGGTAGTTATGCAATGATTTTGACTATGTTGTCCTGAGCCTTTAATAAAATCCATTTCAACCCAAGCTTTAGGCTTTAACCTCCTGTCTTATGTTATATGTTTCTTCAGGTTTTCCGCATAATGTTGTTTGCGTATGAGTTCAACAGATCAGATATGTAAACTTCTGGTTTTAACTGAAATTTAAATTATTAAATGATTGGTCTGCTGAGTACCAGAAGAGAAGCAAGTACAGTATAGTATACAAATGCGACTGAGATAACAAGAAAAATAACCAAGTACTGATCTTCACATTTGATTAATAGCATAATATAGTAGATAATCTACATTTTATTAGCATTTTTCATCTGTCCATCTCTGACTTAGCCAGCAAATTACTGCCATCAGGATTATCATCAGTAGTTTATTTCTAGATGACCCGGAGGTTTACCAGACATCCAATTTCTGGCAGGAGGTCCATTATCTTATTACCTTTAATGATAGCAAAATAAGGGGTAATGTGGGTGATGGCTCCTGCTTTGGGCCACTGTTTTCAACACAGAAAGCTGAAATCCAATATTGCTTGCGAGACAGATCCCGAGGAGGAAAGATAGATGTTAACTCGAAAGCTATTACGAAGTCTATTGTTTTTCAATGGTGACATAAATTACTTTGAGCAGCTCCGAGCTTTGTTTTGCATTTTAAAAACTCATGTTTGTTGCAAATATATCCCTTCACCATTTTTTTTACATTACTAAACTAAATAAAAGTACAACAAATAAATCCACACTAACAAGCATGTAGAATAGAGGGCAATAAGGTAAAACGTCACTTATTTTAGGAAAACATTTTACACCATTTAATGTTTGACACTAATACATGTGATTATCTACTTGAAACCACAGCTGAGAATAAAACAGTTTAGTTTTCCAGCCTCAAAATAATAAAAAAAAACTGAGGTCAACATATTTTTTTCACAACCTTGGATTGTAATTAAGCAACTCTTTAATCAATTGAGACAAAGTCTTCAGATAAATCTCTACTACATAAAACTACATAAAACGTATGAATTATGAATACATAAGAAAAAAAAACACCTTTGGATTATAATCTGCAATGTTAGGTGTAAAAAAACAGCTGCAAAAACAGCAAACTTCATCACGATTGAAACACTGCTCTTGCTGATAAATATACTGTAACAACTGCTGCATTTCCTGGTTTACATTCAAATATAGGTGCCTGAGCTTCTCCAAATCTTTGCTTAAAAAGCTACAAATTCTAATCTTAAACCAGAAGGATCCTGGATAATTGATCCCTACAATTAGTACATCTGTACTAAACTTCAACATACAGTGTTTTTCACGTTTATTTTGCAATGGTAACATAGCAAAGACTAGTTCATGGAAGCAATCCACACTGTTTAATTTGTCTTTCTCTGGGATGTTAGCCCTGTTCAACACAGCAGAAAACAAAAAGCCGTAACCTAGTGTAAAGGCCATGTCAGAATCTCTAGAAGAACATACACCACCAACGTTACCATCTGCAAGAACGGTGTAACACATTGCGCATGCTTGTGGGCATGCTTATTAGTACACACATAACCTCAGAATGCTACTTGCCAGCAAAACTTCCCACTTTATATACCTAGTTTGCGAGAAGGGACATCCAATTCCACACTAGAATGCTGTGTGTGGAAATAACTTAAAGCTTCAAAGCTTCCGTGTGTTGTACTCACAAAATTCAAAGCAAAAAATGTAATTATCTAAGAACCACATACAAATTTGCATTTGCATAAATGTGGCCAAAATATTGAAGATGTTCAACATCCACTAAAGTTTGGAACGAGTGTAGCATTTTTTATACCGCTTGCACATTTAAATTTAAAGTAATATTATTTTACTGATATAGGTTTTTTTTTCATCTGCAGTAATGAGAACCAAGTCTGCATAGGGGAATATATTTTATTATGAATGTATTGATGGAGCTCAAAACTAAAGGTCAATTGTCAAAATACCAGGTACGCGTGCAAAAACCTAGTCAATTTTAGGAAAGGTTTAAAACTGTCATACCAAAGATATTTTTACTTTATTTATTATCAACACTAAAGAAGTTTCAGTTTGGGTTGATTTTGCAGCCAGTATGGACAGAAGCTGTAGTGTTTTTGCCTAAAGGAAGACTGCATTTCCCATGAGGACCAGCGCATGGCGTCTTACTATCCTGATCTCCCGGTCGCCTGCAGTTGGGTTGAAGCATATTTCTGTTTTCAGTGGCTGTGTGAAGGACAAATAGTGATAAGAAAATGAATTTAATTGTAGAGAAAGAGTGTCATGTGATGATGTTAAAAATAAGAAATGGGAGAAGTGACATAAGGCGTAAAGCAATCAGCACATTTGTAGTTGTTTTGTGTGGCAGGGTTCCTGCCACCCTCCTCCTTCCTTTGTTCCCGTTAAAGCGACACGGACCCCCGGGGTCATGAAAATGTCGTCATTTAATGAGCTGTAAGTTGACATATAATTACAAAAGTTATGTTACTCAGTTACTCAGTGTTGCTTTCAGTGAAAAAAACATTTAGATAAGAAAATTATCCCCAAACTGTTGTTTTGTTTATATCATTCTAGTCTGTTTTTTATTGTTTTGTTTTTTTAATACCTTACCTTGTTTCAAATCAAAAAGAATGTTACATTGAAATCATTTAAAATTTTATATAGATATGATCATGGTTACATTTGGGCTTACCTCTATTTATAAGTAAAACGGTTTAGGTAACCAATTTAAACAAAATTATAATAATAATAATTCACTGTCAGAACCAAAAAAGGGACCACAGGATTGAGATTTGTCTGGGGATCTAGAATGAGCTGTGGCTTTAAAAAAAAAAAAGAGTTTATGTGAGTGAGTAAATGTAAGTATAGGGGTTAGTGAGTCACCAGATGGGAAATACCTGCAGCAGAAATGTAATTATAGGTGAGACGTCAAACATGCAAATTTGCAGCTTGCTTTTTCTACACCTCTTTTTCTTGCATTATGATTAATAAATTATTTTCTTCTAGATCTGAAGTAGTGGAAAGTAGGAAAATGAATTTGTCTTCAACTGTCATAGATTACTGCCTCAATTTTCACAAAGTCGCTTTGCCAATTTGCAACAGAGCAGTTTAGAAAAGCAATATTGTGCTTACCAAATGCAAAGAATTCTACAAAAGGACAAGAAAACCTGAACCACTTTGTGCTCAGCTGTGTGCTGACTGGTTTTCTAGCTGAGAAATTTGGACTTGCATACAGAGGAGAGTTGCCTGTGATGTCGGGACTTGGACCAAGGGCAGGCCTAACAGGATGCGCTTACACTTATGTTCACCCCTTTTTTCACCCCTTTAAACTCATTGAGTGTTGAGCAGATCTGTGAGCTAGTGATGTGTCCCTGCTCCTTGTAGCTATTTTCGGATTCCAAAACTTTGACTCGTGTGCAGGTCAGACAGAGTCAAGCTTATAATACATGTTTTAAAGGCAGAATATTCAAGGATTCAAGGATTCAAGGATTCAAGGATTCTTTATTGTCATTCAACATACATGATGGTACATGAAGTGGAACGAAATTATATACTCACGGTACTATTCCACCCAAGAGCTAATATTAAAATAGATAAAATAAGTTAAAAAATTAAATTAAATTAAAATAAATAAAATCGAAGTAAAGTAAGTAAAATAAATAAAATAGGAATATACGGTATTACGGTATTAAAGTGCTGGTATTGTAGTCCGTGCAGTGGTTTGTTCAGGATGAGTTCAAGAGTTTAACAGCTTCAGGACTGAAGCTGTTTCTGAGACGGGTTGTTCTACACTTGATGCTCCGCAGCCTCCTGCCTGAGGGGAGCAGAACAAAAAGTGAGTGTGCTGGGTGGGTAGGATCCTTCCTGATGCAGGTGGCCCTCTTTCTGCATCTGGAGGTGTAGATGTCTGTGATGCTGGGGAGGCTGACTCCAACAATCCTCTGTGCGATCTTCACCAC
>JAVLVB010000332.1:1180560-1260348 GCA_032876305.1 Orestias chungarensis
TGTGTGTGTGTGTGTGTGTGTGTGTGTGTGTGTGTGTGTGTGTGCGCGTGGTCGCATGCTGACACGGACTCTATAATTAAGCCCCGGCTCGTGATGGCTCCTCCGTCACAGTTTTCTTTGTGAATCTGGAGGTTGCTCATGACTGTATGACCCAGAAATATTTTGTGGAGGGTACTAAGGATTATTACATGAAGCGTTTTGACACATAGCAAAACTATATTATATATTGTATTAATTCATATCTAAAGTTAAATTGAAAATATGTGATATTCTTAGATACAGTCAATAAATAATGTAACTATATACCATAAAGTGAAAATGTAAGTGAATGTGTTTGAAATGAGGATGGTTTCATTCACATATTTTTATTCAAAAAAATAAGTTTTTCCAACGTTTTGAAATTTAGTCTGTTACGTTTTTTGATTAAGAGTCAATTTCAGCTGAATTTGGATTCAGCTAGATTAAGTAGAAACTGAAAAGAACCGGATGAAAGAACGAAATGAAAACAATTCCCTTATTTCCCAATGTAAGATCGATATGGTCCCACACTGCGGAAATTTTTCGTTTGCCTTGAGGCTGCTCCATAGCTTAAACTGTACCGAAAAAGATCAAGAATTGTTTTCGCAAATGCATCCTGTTAACAGATTGGCTTGCTTATAAACATAGTTTGGCGCCTCAGTGTCATTTCGAAACAGTTGCTGTATCGGTCACGTGACTTGCTGAAATCAATATGCGCACCGGTCAATGGGCTTGATACATGCGCCGACGCATCCTTTGTTGCCGGACCCATCACTAGTATGAGGTATCTGGGTGATTCCCAATGGCTCTTCAAACCTTGTATTTTCAAAGAATTTTGTCAGCATTTTGTGCATGAAGTCCAGCATATGTGTTGGACTATGCCAGGGTTAAACCTTCGTGGGAAACACCCACAATTTCCTCAAGTGGCTAAGCATCCCATTTGGCTAAGAAACACCTTAGGGTAGCCCTAAGTCAGCTGAGTGATGTCTTGGGTTTCCTCTTTTACGCGTTGCCCCAAGAACCTGATCTCAGGTAAGCAGAAGACATTGGAATAATGTAATGATGAATGGATGGAACCATGGATGGATTGATGCATGTTTATTACAGTGGGAACCTGAAAAGTTTGAAATACTTTAATAATTATATAATTATTTTTTTTTTTTTAAGGAAGTTAGAAAGTACAGTGTCAGCTCTAGGGTTTTAAACCGAGGTCATTTGACATTTACACTCTGTCAAAAAGTGAATCACTCTGATATCCTCAGTGCACAGAGACAATATTTATAGTTTAGGGAAAATAAAAGACAATTATTTAAAATCAATATTGTCCTCGTCTTCAATTCAACTCATTTACAAACTAAGTTGATCAAAGACTTCTCCATGCTTCCATAAGTTGGGAAACACACATACAAAAGCTGTTAAAAAAGAAAACAGAGAATAAGTTATCCTTCCTGTTGAGAAGCTTTGCTAAATGCTGATGAGCCACATGCACACATAATCTGCAACTTGAGTGACAGCATTAAAGCAGCAGGCACATCAGCAATCAGACGCTCATTTCCGAGTAATTTGATGTTGCTTGTGCTGTATTAACTCCATAGGTGGGCCTGTCTGTTTGGAGCGCTGAATTAGGAAATACATGTCAGGAAACCAGCTCAGTTCACACGGGCTCTGTAATATAATAATGAATGTCACCTTGTTTGTAGAGAAATCCACACCGATGGCATTTCGGTTTCATTGGGTATTCTCGTGCTCCCTACATGTTGTGATCAGTAGCTGCTTTTAATATGCCTGACTGTTGAGCTAGAGGATGTGGCAACTATATTGATAGCCATTAAATAAGAAGTATGGCATAAACTATCAGAGTTGGGAAGAGGTGAAAGAGTCCATACAGAAGACAGCCCAGCTAATCTGTAGAGATAAAGGATGAAACCAATACAATTCAACACTTCACAGAATGTAGCAGAATTTACGGAGAATAAAAGAGAGTATAGGAATACACTCAGGGGTAATCAGGGCTGTGTTTAGGGCAACATGTTATCCAGTGATGTTTTAGAAATCTTAGATTTGAAACCTTCCTTTTGAATCTGATTCAGATTTTTTTAAATTGATTCATTAACTATGGAAAAGTTGCATAATTGTTGTTAAGCTTATAATATCAAGCCAGGTTTCGATATAGTAAATTGTCGGTTTACTGATTCTTTTCCTTTAAAGTTTAATTAGAATCTACAGGCAGGTTACAGATAAGTAAAAAACAAATCTGAAAATTTTGAATATGTTCACTGAAAAAAAATGTCTTAGTTTAGTTTTAATTTAGGTCCTGTAACTGAAGGAAACAAACATATATAATTGACTCTTCAAGAGCAGCCAAGGCATTTATTTTCGTAGTGTAAACTCTGCTTTATGAAAACAATTTCAACAGGTGTAAACTCAACTTGTTTCAACATTATTGTTTTTTGCTGTTTTTCACTATAAGACTAAGTCAAGAGTTTATAGACAAATTTTCTGGATAACAGTCATTAACCAGGAATGTTAGGAGCACCTCACTCCCTTTTCCTGCTAATGCTGCTGCTTTTTCCCTACCTAATCTTCATTTCAAGGATAACAGGACAGGTTATTTAACCCCCCCACCCCCCAGTGTGTTTGCAGCATGTTTATTTGTCTGACATGAATTGGAATCGATACTGAAAGCTAAGGGGTTTCTGCTTTTGAATCAGAAGACGTAAAAGCTACTGATAAGTTTGTGGATTTTTGCACAAATGTGTAAGGTGTACATAATAATCCTAGTAAAAAAAATCATTTAACAAAAACAAATAAGTTTTTAGGATGGTAATACAAAGAATCACAACTGGCCCATGTATAAAACTGTTTGAGCAAGTACATCGTTTTGCGTATATGGTAAAGATGCGTCTTTTGAAAATGCAACTCAAAATCCCTTTCACACAGTTGTATCTGGCCTTATTAATCATCCATATTTACTTTTTGGTTACAAGGAAATGCTAGAAAACATTTAAGGGGCTTTTGATTGAGACTGACGTTTATCCGAGGATAAAAAGTTGTTAGTTGGTAACGAAAAGCCTCCAATATACAAGAGTAAATACTGAAACTTAAGATGCCAAAATATGAAGGTAAGAAATCTGCCTTTGTTAAAAACACCTGGTAAACAGGTTAATTTAGCGTATTTATTCAACGGTCTTTAAAACAAAAGAACTACTGTGTTTAGAAATTCTGTGCAGAAAACAAACATTGCATAGTTCTATATCTGTATTACAGACAATGCTTTAAAACAAAAAGAAAAATATCTCTAAAGGAAACTTTACTGCATGCATTTTATTTCTTATTTACCGTACTGCCAAGAACTGCCTGTTTTAACTGTTCAGAATGTACCTTTAAAAGAACTTCACACACACACACACACAATAGAAAAGGTCACTACCACATAACCTAATATCTACAGCCTAACTTTTTTTTCTGCTTCTGGGGATACAACGAATCAGTACCAAGAAATAATTAATTGGATTCCTGGATTGGCTGTCTGGAAAACACCATCTCATAGTGTGTTTAATAGCATTGCACCAAGCTTACAAAGCTACAGTGCTTCAAAATATGTCTGATCACCAGAATAGGCAGGTTTTCTTGCTAATAATTTGGAGTTAGAGAAAAATCTCATACACTCATAGTTTTTTTTTTTTTTTTTTTATTAAATCTGAAATGTGTAAGGCCTATCTGAGGCAGACAGGGTGAGGCTTTATAGGGTAGTCAAAGCGGCACAAAGAATCATCGGCTGCCCCCTCCTCACCCTGATGGACATCTACATCTTCCACTGCATCAGCAGAGCGAGACACATCATCAAGGTCAGCTCACACGCTGGCTTTGAACTGTTTGACCTGCTGCCCTCTGGCAGGCGCTACAGGTGCATCAAGGGCAGGAAAAAGAGAATCAAAAACAGCTTCTTTTCCAAAGCCACCCGGAACTCAACTGGACTCTAACTGTGCAATACCCTCACCTATGTGCAATACAATGTCATAATAGCAATATCTGTGCAATATTTTGTATTTATATTATGTTTATTTACAAGTGCAATATCACCACCACTGTCTAATTATCTAGATAGTGTTACTTTTTGTATATACTTCATATCCTTATAAGTTTTTATTTATTTCCTGCAGATCATTCACATTGTTTATCTCTGTTTATTTCTGTATATATTTTTAAAGATATTATATATATATAGAGATTTTTTTTTTTTTGGCACTGCACTGAAGGGAGTCCTCCAATCTTATTGTAAAATGTGTATAGTGACAATAAACGGCATTCTTTTCTATTCTATTCTATCTGAACAATATACCTAAAGCTTGAACTTAATTAGAGATATCAGACTCTGTCTCTGAACTTGCAGTGATATTATCTTCCAACAACAGGTAGGGTAGCATTAAACATTGTTAAGAAACAAGGTCCTGTTCCTATTTTCACTTTCATACTTTACAACAACAAGCACCCATTATTTTCACTAGCAAACATTAGTGTGTTCCCAAAACAAGACATCTGATAATTTAACATTGAATCCCCAAATTTGAGCTGTTCTTTGAGTATTTACGATTTTGTGTTGAAACCCTGCAACAAACTAAAGCAGCTGGTGGATCATTTCATACTGTTGGGTCTCCCACATACCCAGGATACAATATAAAACCTCTGCACAGCTAACAATAAGAACAGTGCATGTGGGATTTTCTAAAAACAGAACTGTTTCTGTCCACATTTCTGCAGCCAGAGGCTCGCCTCATGTCACAAATTCTTGCAGTGAGGAGACATCCCCACTATTTAAGGTTGGCTCACTGGAATAATGACTGAAAAGTTTCTACATTATTCTAATGTATGTATTTGTAAGTAATTCTTATGCCGGGTTAACCCCCTATTCCAATAAGACATTCCATGTGGGCTATTACAGAGCTTTTTCTAGATCCAACTTCTTCACACATTCACCATAACCCTAACCCTAACCCTCGTTCAAGAAACATCATTGATTTTCACATCCAATATAAATCAAAGGCAGAATTGGCTTTTAAAATCAAAATTATTGAACGCTAAACAACTGGAGCTATGATGTTATGTAAACAACTCTATGGGTGTATTCCTACTTTCGGATGGTTGAATGGCTGAACATGCTATTGGTAAAAAAATTTCATAATGTTATGCTGAACCCCTCTCCATCTTTTGGCAATCATGCACATACAAGGTGGACAACACTGATTTTTATCTACATGTTGAAAACATTTTAGCAGTTTACCATAAAATGTATTAGGGATTTCCTCCTATAATATCTTAAAGCCTAGGATGAGAGAATTCAAATCTGGAGACATTTTTCTCAATACATTTTATGTTATGTGTCCGTTTTTTTTTTTTTGCCTCAAATGCCTTTATTCTGGCTTTTTTTGATTTTTATAGGGTACTATTGGCTACATGGTTTACCATGTTACTTTATCTGCATTGTCATTTTTTTAACTAAATAAACAAAATTAATACCTAATAGTATTTATTACTGCCATAATAAGAAAGATATTATTTACTTCTATCCTAATCACATTAACTTGAGAACTTCTGGGTTGCCTGCAATTCTGTTTAGAGGTCAACCAAAGACTGACACAGAGGCCAACATCAATTACAAAAACATTGGCTTCCAAGGTTCAAAGCAACTTTAATTATAGCTCCTAATAATAAAACGCAAACCCCTAACCATTACAAATTGCATTCTAATAGGATGATTAAAAAAGAGAAGAACGTTTTTTTAAGCACATCAACTAAGGCACTATGTCAGCTTGTTGGGAGCACCCTTACAACAACAACTAAAAGACTGTTAATGAAAATTAAACAAAGCTCTTTGGCTTTGGCTGTTTATATTTAGCCTTGTTTTAATCGTTTTCACCCAAATTTAATAATGGAAAATCATTTATAGTATCTTTTTGTGGTAGGAATTAGTTGTTAATTCGAGGGTAGTAATATTAACTTCTACTATGCAAAGCACACCTGCTACTCTTTGACACGAATCTGGGCTATTTTGAGATGTAACACATTGCTAAGAAGAAAATTAGCTCAATGGTTATAAACATGCTATTGCCAAGCACGTGAAACATTTAACTTTCTTGGCATTGATTAGCTGCTCCCCAAGACCAGAGATAAGAAAGACTCAAGCTTTTGGTAGTGCTAACATACTTTAGACTGTGTGTAATAATGTATATTACGGTATGCTTGGTTTTTGGAATTATAAAGTAGGTAGTAATTCTAAGCATTTTAGTGGATTTCAAAACATTCTTTTAAGTATTTTAGTGACTTTCAGTCATTTTGGTCCTAGACCCCGTAAACACTGAGATATATTATATATGGCAAATCACACAAAACATTAGAACACTCTATTTTGGTCATTGGACAGCATTTTCCTTGTTTTACTCTTTTCCCTTAAACTACAATGACATTTAAAAAAAAAGTTGAGCAATCATTTAATGCAAATTGTTTACATTTTAAAAGAAAATATTGAATTAGCCATAAGAACCTTTCAGACTCTATTTACCTTCTTGTTAGGCTGACTTAACAGAGTTGTCCAAACAGTTCAATCACATTTTCATTAACATGACATTGTGGCACCATATTACTTTAAAGTAGACAACAGCCTCTTTTTTTTTTACTTTTACCTTGTGGTTGGTTGAGTACAATCTTTAGTAACATGGTGCTTGATCACTCAATTTTGCCAAAAGACAGGCAGCAGTAAATGCTTCTCTTCAGCAAGACAGCATTCTTACCCTAAGTACATGGACACAACAAGAGGATAGAGGCGCCAATAAATTGAAATAATTTTTTAAGTAGAACAGAATAGACCTAAGTGGCTTTTTAGTAGCATTATTAACTAAGCTACTAATTCTCAAGCAACAAGAACCTAATCGGGGAGTAAATATACATATAGTTTTAATGTTGCTGGATTACAAAAGCAGCATCATGGCTTCATCCTCTCACTTAAGAAAGTTTAATAAGGCTTTGATCTAAATTATGCCAATTTTAGATTGATCATGTCAAGTTAATACAATAAGGTAATAAATATTTTGTTTGGCTTGAAGTATCTTTCTCAACTGTCAAAACTGATGTGTGAGCCAGAATAAAATGCGTCACTTCAAACAACTACCTCATAACCGGTGGCAATGGAGCTATCTACAGTTCTTACCACTAATTACACGTCATTTCATCACATGGGAAAAGCTGCAAGATACTGAGTTTATTGATTATTTTGAAAGTTGTAATGCAACATTCAGAGGCCACGGTGATAATGAGCAATTAAGAGCTGTTCCTACCATACCTCCCACCCTGAGTACAAATGATCAAGCAGGAGAGAGCAATTCCTCATGGCTACATGGGGAATTAGAGAATTCACAAGTAAGATGGGGAGACTCAGACACATGAAAGCAGAAGATAAGGAAGGAGGAGGAGAGGCAGGACTGTGAAGTGCTGACAGCAGGTAAAGGGTAGAAAGATAAGAGGAATAAGGGAGTCACCTCAAGAGAAGCAGACAGGGAGTGAGGTGAAGGGAGGTGGAGAGTAGATGGCCTCGAGAAAGGAAGGTAGGAGGCAAGTTGGATAAATTTTGCCAAGATGCAGACAAAACAAAAGATGGATGAATGTGAAAAATAAGGAGAAACCACAGATATGGAAATAGGATGTGTCATTCAAGGAGTAAGCCAGTGGTTTAAAACAAAACCAAGTCTGACATGAGCTTACATCCTGAGAGCAAAGGAGGACAAGGATAGGCCGGTGGCCAGGAACTGCGGGTTGGTAAAGGGATAAAACCAGAGGAGAAAGATGACTTATGCTAATCCTAGCTCTGATTGGGAACTTTACATTTTTCAAGTTTAACCGTTTTTGGAAGATAACTAAAAAATTGTGAAAACAAATCACCTAGTCAGATCTTTTGTTGTACAACATACCTATACATTCTAAGGAACGTGCAGCTTGTAAGACTTTAATTCCTAGGTGTAATGTTGACATGCTATTGTCTACAATATATGAAACACATATGAGGAACACCACCACCGATGTCAGAGAGTCCTGCCAATCACTGTTGATCGGTTAAATTGGAGATTTGTCTTCAATTTCCAAAAATTGGTTGAAGTGCCTCTTGTATTACCAGTCTCCACTATGGCAGCAATCCTAGGATTTACCCTCAAGATTAAAACTGAGGGTGAAAAGCGTGATATTCAGGTCTATGTGGACAGACTGAAGGTTTGAGTCACAGCAAAAAGTAGTTATCTGAGCCATACACTGCAGAGAAAAGGTTCAATTTAATAATCTGGTTGATGAATGATGTCTTGACGTTGGTTCTCTGTTCAGCTTGATAAATATGTAAAATGTAATGAAAGTCAAATACAATTCAATTAATACATTTGCATTTTAAAAAGACAGGTAAATATATAGTATAACAGAATGTTTCGGCCCTTTTATTCAAAATGATAGACAACAAAAAATTCATTGAGTAAATATTATCTTGTGTTATTAGTAACATAAACTGTATTGTACACGTATATAGGACGGATTCAATGTGGACTAAAAATATTTTTTCTTAGTGGGAAAATGGGGAACTAAGCCTTAACAGTTGGATGTACATTTCCCCACAATATCCTATCTCTGGTCTTGCTTTAGTGCAATTTTTGGATTTCTCTGAAAACTCAAGGTATAACAATTGTAACAGTGTAACAATTTACATGGTGTTTTTCACTAGTTGTACAAGCACAAGATTTTATTTTTAAAAAAAACGGAAAAAAAACATTCGTACACATTCAATATTGTCAAATCATACACCTCACTCAAACAGCAAGACATCATACTCTTCCAAAAATGTTCTCCAAAGTGAAGTAAAGTGAAATAATCTTTTTATCTGCTACTCTGCCACAGAAAAGCAAGGGTGATGTCCAAATATCTGCTGCACATTGAGACACATGCAAATAGCACAGAGTGCCTACAATGAGACTGGTTCTTACCTTCTTTGCAGTACTTCCCCCTGAAGCGTGTGTGAGTGCAGTCACAGTGAACTTCTCCATATTGAATTGAGCAAAACCCTCCATTGAAGCATGGGTTTTGTTTGGTGCAGAGGTACTCCAAGTCACTCTCAATGCCCTGGCTATTCAACAGTGTTGGTGGCATCTCCCCCACCTTCAGATTTGTGATTAGGCCCATAAAGGGTGGCTCATACTTTACAGTACTAGAGGTCAGTGCAGAGAGGCGTACGTCAAGAGGGATCCCACCCACGAATAGATCACTGACCACCGCCATTTCCTTCCTCTTTGATTTCACCTCAGCCACCTTGGTCTCTCCATCCACCATCAGCAAAGTCTCACGAAAATTGCGTGTGAGCAAGACCATGTGCCAGCGGTCATCGTTGACTCGTGTCTCCAAATGCAAAATGGCTGGTTCAGCACAGTGGATGGCGAACCGCAACTGAAGGCGCCCTCCAGCAATCAGCAGCTCCAAGAAGTCACAATTTCCACCGTCATCCAGATAGAGCACCAAGGCTTGGCTGATGTTGGTCTTGAGACTGAAGCTCAGCTCACCCACGGACCCAGCTTCCCAGCGCCCATAGCGTGCATATTGGCCAGTTGTCCCACCAAATTCTAGCATGTCCACAGTAGCCAGCATGCTAAAAAGGGCCAATGGCCAAAGGGGCCAACATAGGAATCTTAACACCCTTGTCATATTAAAATTTCCAATGTTTTATTTGCTTTTTTGATGGCTACTAGGATTGATAGAAACAGAGCCAAGCTCCAGCTTTACTTTTTGTAAATTGTAAGCAGAAAGATTCTTGATATCTAATTAGAAATATAAAACCTATTGTAATAGCAATGTTCACAGGAACCCTATTTCCTTTTTCCTGGCCAAAACGCAGCGTCTCCCTTCACGCCCTGATACTTTAACTCTAGTCCTTAGCCTGACACTTTCCTTCGTTTCTCCATTAGTTGATGCTTCACAAATTGAGAAGTAACAGGATAGTAAAAGTGAAGAAATATAATAATTTTGATGAGGGAATTGCCTTAAAATTTCTACCTTGGACTACAAGGTCTCTAAATTCTAGAATCTTTTATTTTATTTTATTTTTTCAGCAAGTTTTAAATGTGCAAAATAAAAGGACATAAAGTCACCAAAGCAGCTTTAAAAGGTACCCGCCCTAGTATATAATAGGTTCATAATTTCCCTCCCACTTTGACATCCCACTTCTCCAAAGCTGTAGAACAGTTTATGTCGGTATTTGTTCCACGATCACAGCAGCTTGTGGCCACCTAGAAAAAAACAAACAAAAAAAAAACAGAGAAATTATTAGTCATATGCCAACAACTTCAAGAAATGTTAATTTTATGTCATAGTGAAAAATATTGCGCTGTCAAAACCAAGCTCGATACTAAAGTTCAATGTAACTGCTACATGAGCAGGGAGCAATCATAGACTCATGCTTTTACACAGAAATAGTTCATCTAAAGAACACACTTTCAATGCACCACACCCACACACACACACACACATTCTACAGACATGCATTTGCAAACACACACATCATTAAATTCAATGTGATTCAGAGTGGAGTGCTGCAGAGTCAATAGCTATGTCAATAGCAGATCTTGACCCTGGGGCTCAACCTTATCCCCAGCCATTAATTCTTGAGTGAGATTTAATTTCCATCACAGACTGTCTGAAATTAAAGCAAGGGTAATCCCTGCTCATGCTTTTTTTTCACTACCCTAAACTGCTTCAATGTAACATCAACAATCATGGTTGGAAACATGAAAAGGAAGGCAAAAAAATAAGAAAATGCAGAGAGACTGTGACAAAGTAGCAGCCGAATCATGATCTGAGAGTGGAAGATTAGGAAGGACAATGGGGAGAACCAACAACTTTAAAGGCCTAACTGAAACGAAAAAGTTTAACTTGAAACCCTTTGCCCTGCTAAATGTTCTTTTTGCATTCATTTTTTAAAAAAAAGAGTACAAATGTAAAGAAACAAATCTATTCTTAGAACATATCTGAATAGGAATAGCTACTAAAAAACAAAGACAGGTTCAAATGTTATGAGAACTACAGCACTTTCCTATGTAGTGTTGTTACATAATAATTTTTTGATGCATAGGTGTGCTATGGGGAGACTGTTGATGTCAATGCTAGTCATAGGTTGCTCAATATTATTTCAGTATTGTTAATGTATTGGCAAATAAATTGTACAAACTACACAAAAACCTCTTCTTAATAAAAAACATCTTCACAGACATAAAATCCTGAAACATTTTAGAATGTAAAAGTGTATTTTTCTTTTAGACGGGATCAGATGTCTCGACATCAGAAACATCAACACAGTATTGATCCACTGCAGTAGAATTGTGTAAAGTAATAAACTATTTGTTCAGAGTATTACATGATGAGATAAAGTTGCTTAAATCATGCATGGGGACCATGCTTTAGAGCTGTACATTATTAAGGATATCTCATCCCATGAATAAACAACAAACTAAATAAACTCAACTCTATATCTAAGCGTTACCAACAAGAGCATAGCTGCCTTTACAGAAAAAAAATTAAAAAGGCGGGTTTTGGAATATTTAGTCTATAAATCCTAATAATTATTCATATTAAATGTGCTTCATGTATAAAACAACCTTTAAGTGCCTAAAGTATGTCTGTGCATTCTGCTGTGCAGAATCTCCTTGACATAGATTTAAAAAAAAAAATTGAGATTCTGTAAACACTTAAGTGCAGATTCCACAGGGAGTTTGTTTTGGTTTTGCGATGCTCCATTTTTTAAGCCTATTAAATCTTTCTGAAGTTTCTTTTCCAAGAGGAGTGTTTTAATGGTGTGCACACATAAAGCCAGACAACTAACTGTTGATGCATTGTTGGTGCATTAATCCAAACATTTGTTTGGGTTAACCATTTGGTTAGATTGTGTCAGAAAAGAACTCAAGTTAGGTATTGGTGCTCATTTGAAAAAGGTTTATATCATGCATGGTTTAAAACTGGTCGTTTTTGAAATTAGCCCTTTAATCCCACAGAGGATATACAGTTTATTTGGAGCCCATGTGTAAAAGATCTCAATCAGCATTTTTACATACAGGTCTTTTAAACATAGATCTTTTATTATCCTGACATATAAACAGTTTTACAATCAAATGCTTATTTGTACATTTGTTTAGAAGTCAAACCAGCAGAAAACAAATGACTAAAGACTAGTTCTGCTATATTTAATCTATAAAATAATTAAAGTATTCAATCTCCGAGCTCTCTCTTCTGCATGATATGAAGAAAACATTTTAACTTTGACAAAAGTTTAAATGTTTTCAGTACATCTTTAATCCATTTATTTTCCTAGTTACCAGGAAATACTGGTAGGTACAGCAAAATATAAAATCTAAACGGCACCATGACAGATCCCAGACGATTAGGTGAAGCATAAATAATTGTTAAAAAAACAAAACAAATATGACATTGTAAAAACCTGCTATGCTGAAAAAGGAGAGTAGGTGTAAAACCTGGTTGTTCACCGGTATAACAGTGTGAACAGAAGACGCGGCTTCATAGTGTTCTGTATTTCGCAGCTTCCTTTTCCTTAAACCAATGCAAAAATATAACTTCTTCCATTAGTGCATCTGCTGTGAAGAAAAATTGAAATGTTTAGCTATGACATATTTTCCCTTTGGGATTAATACAATGATTTTAAATTTTGAATTATAATTAACTAATATGTTTGTATTACATATTTTCTCCCCATTATCATGACATTCACCTCCATTCTCTCTTTTAGCATGCTTTTTAATAATCCCCACTTGAATAGAGTTTATGATCTAAATGATCAGATACAAATCTGGAATGCTTGATAACAATAAATATCAAATTTTGCCTACAGACACTTATGGAGATGATGATTGTAATATGATATATTTTGAGGCTATAATTTTCCAATGCTCTTATTTCGAAGTGCAATTCCAAATTAGAGTTGTCCAAAAAAGGCTAAATGCATGATATCAAAAGCCATGTAGAGAAACGGTTTTAAAAAACCCCAAAAGGTTTCTCAATCTGAACCGAGCATTTGTTATTGTATGACATTCTGGTTTTTGTTGAGGTTTTATGTAGTACATGTTATATACAGCACAATTGTATGACATTGCTCAAAAATGACATTGTTGATGACATTAGTCCTTTCAGACCCCTTATTATAATTTTTTATTACTACTTCAAATGCTTTACTGCCCTGCTTTAAAATTCATTTGTGGTTATTCCCTCAAGAACATGTTGTACAGCTTGAGCTGTTGGTAACATGTTAAATAAATTAATTTGACCTTCAACTTGACCCTGACTTTTAAATGTTTTGTACTTTCTTTCAGGTTGTCCAGAGGTTGTTCACTGAAAACCTGAAATTAAACATGAATTAGGTTAAGTATTCCAACTTCTTGGACATAAGCTTTCTTGCAAAATTGTCCTTTATTGAAGGTAATTGCTTTTTTTTCTGTTTAAAGTACTGTATTACCAGCATTATTTGAGTGCCAATATAAGAGTTTTGACACTAATGCTATGAAATCTAATGTGCTGGTACTTATCTCCAGCTGTCATGAATTTACATTTCACATGGCAACACCATATTACGTCTATTTGATTGCGTTTCAATACTGGCACTGCTAAAGGTCACAAGAAGTGTGCACAATAATATCAACCCTGATTAGAATTATTATGTAGGCTCGTTCTTAAGTATTTATTTAACCAGGTCAAATGTGTGTATGCACAATTTCTGAAAAACAGCGGCCTTTTAACATGATTTAAGGCTTATACAACAAGATATGGCAGATCATAAAATGTAAACCATTATTTTCATGATAATACAAACAGCCTATAATATTCATCTGCTGCTAATTATCTACAAAGTAAAACTCATGCTACATGTTTTCGACTTCAATGCATTGTAAACATTTAAGATGCTACTAAATTGCGTATCTGTACACTCCATGTATATAATGTCATAGTTTGTATATTTTGCTTCTAAACTTCTATGAATACATCGCTTGTACACTAAATTATTACTAGAAAGATGTCATCAGCTTGAAACAAGTTCGATGGTGTATGTGCATACTTGGCCAATAAATCTGATTCGGATTAATCCCTGACAACAATCATATTTATATTTACTTTAGGACAAACTTTTGGAAAAACTAACTGCCCATGTTTGTCTGATGGCTGCTCCAGAGTTTAAAGAAAATAGCTTTTAGCATGCTAGAAACCCACCTCAATTCCTTCATTAACAACAGCTAATGCTATCTCAAATTATATGTCTGAAGCGTAAAAAATATGGTAGGAATTCACTGTAAAAGCAGTCTCTATCCGCCATCATAAACCATCACTAGACATTTTGTCCATACAAAGCTCTTTAACCCTCAGAATAACTCAGCAGTCATGTGAGCCAACATTGACCCATTTCCTTTCTCACCCCCCCCCCATGGGGAAAGTTAGCATAATCTTGACAGACTCTGTTCCATGAATCTGCAGCGACATCCAAACTGCAGTGCAAAGTGTCCTATTTCTTATTTTTATTTTCCCACTTGAGGCACAGACTGGATGCTCCATAGTTAGCAATAAGAATAGAACAGCGCTTTCACAGACTGTACAAATGAATGTAGGAAAGATAAATTGTCATTTTTTATTTTAAAGGAAGAATATATCTCTCTGTGATTTTGTATTTATGGAACCACATGTACACCTCTGAATCACTTTCGCTGAGTTTGGGCAGCATTAGTCTGTTTTGCTACAAATGCAATGAGCATTTCCTTCAGCATGCACACGTTTGCAGCATGCCTTGGCATAAATGTTTTCATTTTTAATCCAGCTCTAGCAGTGCTCCGCCTTGGCCCCGGGTCTTTAGATTCCCCACAGACCGGTGCACACCTGTTGTACGGTGCAGTGCCAGGCTTTCATCTTCTTTCTCCTGCAAACATTCAGGTTACTGACAATCAGACTAGGCTTGCTTTGAATAATTCAATCCCCATCACCATTAAAAAGAGTTCACTTCAGAGCAATTCCTACAGCTATGCTAAACACGTCATTTAGAACTGTAAATATGACAATGAAACACTTTCAAATATGATCAAACGAATGCTAAAACTCAAACATTTACACAGTAGAATAATCTAGACAAAAGGATAATACAGACGTGGTTTAGGAAATAATGTGTAAAACTGGCAAGGCAAGGGCTTTGTAGAACATAGCTTCCACATGAACACAAGCAGGGACTCAAATATCATATCCATGTAAGGCAAAAGTAATTAATCTAGGCCTGAGAGAGGCTGGCTGCTGTACCATCAGTCAGCGTGAAGTTGCTGCTGCTGCTACCACTGAGCTCTAATTAACCAGAGCAGCGTGTGAACATGTTTTAAATATTTCTGGTCAAGATGGGAAAAATACATTACGAGAGACGGACCGGCACAGTTACACATAATAAGATAAGCTGGATCACGACAACAAAAATATCACGAAAAAGTCTTAGCAAGGTGTTAAAATCAGATAAATGGCAAGAAACAGTAAAGAAGTCGGGTGGAAAAAATCCATTTCTAGAACAGATCAGCAATAATCAAAGCTATATAACACTTGCGTATGAGACAATTTTTACTGTTCACTGCAACATTTTGACTTTAACGCTCATGTTATTCTATTGTAAATTTAATTTTATGAATACATAGGAACCTTAGTATTGGATTGGATTATGGAGCACATCAACCAGTGAATACCTGAGACAAAGCAAACAAAATAGATCTAAAAAATATCTATGCTTTAAAGAGTATTTTTCGTTTAAGGACGTCAACACTGGTATTTCTTAATCCGCTACATCTCTGTTTGAATATACAGTTAGTTCTTTGTACTTGGTAGACCTCATTTAAAAACTAGGACAGCTTTTTCAGAGGCTTGGTTCTTTCTGTGTCTGCAGCAAAGTGTTGCCTAAATAGGTCTGCTGTGGAGGGAGCAGTTTTGTCTATATTTCTCTGTTGAAGTTGCGTAAAACCCAGTGACATAGAAGTCATCCAAGACGACAATGAAAAGAAAAGCATATAGAGCTCATTGTTTGGACTTCCTTAAGCATCCTCTCCATTACATAATAACTCAACAGTATCCACAGTCAGGGACCCTTTTCCACAAGAAAGAGTGTAGTACTGTTATGACCCTGGCAGCTAGACTACTGCTGTCAGTTTCTCTCCTTTGCCTGCCTCGACCACGCCCCCTCATCATCGATCATAGTTTTCACTTGTTTCTCAATTATATAACCAATAAAACTGTTTCCCCAGTCAAGTCGCAAGATTATTTAAAGCTCTTTACAAGTAGATGTCAAGCGTTTCCTCATTGCCTGCCTAATCACAATCGTGTTTCTGTTTCATCGTTTCCACTTCCCGTCTGATCGTTCGTCGCTTTCCGCCATCTGGAGGCCAACCTCGCCTCTGCCCCTGGATTACCATCTTCTGCCTTGAACACTGGATTGTCTGATATCACGGCTTCGACCCTGTTTTCACCCATGGATTTTTAGCACGGTTTGCACCTCGCGGACACCACGCTCATGCCAAACGATCGCACTCTGTTTTCATTCAGCCTCTTGCTCTCAAAGCGAACCAAGACCTCAGTGACGTCACGGCAGAATTGCGGAACTAAGCAGAAGAGCCAAAATTCAGTTTCCACATGTCAGCGAGGAATCTGAAAAGGTTTTTGGGTTTATATAGTTTGATCAATGTTTCTGGTAGATAAAATTCAGCCACTAACCAGTCTTCTTTCCCTCAGTGGTACCTCAGCCTGCTTTTGTCAAGTTCATGTTCCAGAAACAGCTCTAATTTAATAAATCTGTTCAATGTTGTGTTCGGCTGAATATTGGGTCCGCTGTCTTGATCCTTACAAGCACCTTCATTTATGCAAGCTCGTAGGGAACAAAAGCCAATCAAAATATAAGAGCCATAATTAATACTCTAGAGTTTAGCTCTTGTTTTCTAACTCCAACTTCAAAAACAAAAGTAAAAACATGGTGCTTCAAAACTACAATTTCAGATTAGCAATAAAATAACAAAAGATAATAATCCAGTCTCGTCCAGCAGTTTCTGTTAAAATCAACCATCATGGAGGTTCATGGATCGCTTCCAGCTGTACACACAGCTGATTGTTTTTCCCGGAATCCATAAATGTTACTTCCTGCTCAGTTTTGTAATACTGTTGGTCTTTTAATATAAACAGGTAGCTTTAATAAATCTTGCTCTATATCTGTTTAGCTCTATTTTCCCGGCTGCTTTTGTGAATAAAAGATAAACTGACAAGGATTATGTGGAGTTCAGATGCATCCCTGGTTGTAAATACAAAAACAAATCATAAAAAAATATTGGTTGGAAAATAATAGCATTTATATGAGAGTGATATTATTATGCCCTTGATTAAGATGACTGAAGTCGTTGTTGAAAACAAAGAATAAAATCTTCAGGTCAAGTCCAGGCCCATCCGAAGTTTGCAATGGACCATGAATGATTAAGGAGGCATGGAAACAAATCATATGGTCTGATGAGACCAAAGTAGACGTTTTCTTTCTTGTTTCTTCCATCAGAAGGTAGGTGTTGTCCAAAAAAAACCCTGCTGGAGTGTGTGCAAACCTGCTCAATAACAACAGGAACTGTCTGTGTAACTGTAAACAAACGTTTCTGTGCAAAATAGTACGTTATTTTCTTGCACTTAATATATGTGTGCCTCTTCTTTGAAAGTAGAAAGTTAGGATATGATTATTTTAGGTGCAAAGCTATATCAGAGGCTTCATTAGACTCAATGCACGACATACCACCAATAACTATAATACATCTGCAGACTAATCAATGTAAGAAACCAAGATAATGGGAGTTACTTCCACTGCTAATTTTCCTTCAGGAATTAGAAAAAAAGCACATTTAACTGAACTGCTGAAGTGTTTGGGGTCAGTTTCTTTTTGCATGACTCCATGTGTTCCACATATTCAGCTGTCAGGCACATGGCCTCTCACTGGACTCTAGAATAGCTTTGCTATAGAGAAAAATCAATGGATGAGCCGACTGTGAGGAGCTGGGGTCTCGTGGAAGCAAAACTAAGCAAAGTATCAGGTCTTCCCCCAAATGTTGTACTTGGTAAAAGTTATTTATGTATACTTAAATATGTACTTAATGTACAAATAAGAAAAATAGATGTGTCATGCGTGGCAATTGAGATTGTCAGTTATTTTTAATATAGTTTAAGGAAAATGCTATACATAGTTGTATATTGTTGTGTAAATACTTTGACTAAAGTATATATATATATATTTATATATATATATATATATATATAATGTTATGGTGCACTTGAATCTGACAAAAGGGACAGAGGAATAACTGAGAAAAGGACACGAATGAGTCAACAACGAATCAGCCTAACTCCTAAAAAAGATCTAATAGAAACAGAGCACATAAAAGCTGGAGGTGAAATGAAGTAATCAGTAGCTACTCAGCAGAGTCCCTCAGTCATTTTAAGCAAGTGAGCTACCGCAGAGGTGTGCAAGCCTTTCTTCAACATCACATTACTGGCTTTGATCAGTTGAGGACTGCTGGAGATTGGTTCTTGCTTTAAGTGCTATGTGCATTTAACTCTGATGAGAAGATGTTAATGGAGTCAGATCAACGGGCTTAAGACTTGCTGTTAGCTCTGCAACAGACATATTATCAGGGAATTTAGCAGCACTTCTTGTTGCCGTTTTGGCAGTGACACCTTGACAGGCTGAACAGTTGATGAGCATGAGCCTCTCATGGGCCTTTTCTACGAATTTTGCAGCCGGATCTTTAAGCTGAATTTTGAAGAGGGCTTTCAGATTGCACAGACACAAGAGGTTTGCTGGGGAAAAAACCATTAGAAGCCTCCTGTGTGTTGATAATTTAATATTAGTAAAGCCACTCAACAAACCAACTGTATTAAGAATTATTTGAGGGAAGGTGCTGACTTGGAGACATTTTGTCAAAACATCAACAGTGATAGAAAAATTACTATTTTGTGCAAATGAATGCGGTAAATAAGTATTTGGAATACACCTATTAATACCAACAATCTAAAAACCACTGTAGTCTTTTTAGGGCAGCATGTAAAGCAGCAAACAGTCACAACAAAACAAAAAGGAAATTAAAGGGTCTTTACATAACTGAAGAGGTAAAAGTGTTTCGGTGGGGTGCAGAGCATTTATGTATATCATTCGCACCAGTTAGTGCAAAAAGAACCACTTTGGTCTATGGAAAACGGGGCTAGGTCTTCATGATTTTTAACTTCTGCCTGGTAACCTGATTTAGATGTGTGAGATGAGTTTTTTTTTTTTTTCTGAAGTTTGCTGCAGGGGGAGGAAAACTGTAAGCTGAAAACTGTGTTCGTTTATGTGCTAGTCTGATCCTCAGCATGTGAGCTGGAGCCTGGAGATGTTTGGTGGGAAGCGTAAGGCTGACTGGCCAAGCCTCAAAATTCTCCTGTTTCAATTAACCAGCCCAACAGCCTGCAGCTGCACTGGTCTTATCTGGGTGGAAAAGAAGGAAAGAGACAGGTATGTGTGGAGCGAGACAGCACATGAAAGACAGGTAGGAAAAAAAACATGAAAAATGTAAGAAAAAAAAAAATAAAAAATATAAAAAAACAGCTTAGAACTATTTGATGTTTCATTAGGGATTCAAAAGTAATATAGGGTGTATTAGGGGGAATTGTGGGATGGGGTGGGAAGGGACTGACACCACCTCGCATGAACTTTGCATGTGTGCATACTCTCTGGTTTTTCCTGTTTTTGTAAAAAAATAATAATAATGACTTAGGTTAATTGGGCTGTCTACATTGTGTGGATGTTGTTTATTGTATGTGTCTCTGAATTTCCCATTAAAGTACTAGCCCCCTTCCGTGGTATAGCCCGCCTCTTGCCTGATGACATCTGGAGACGGTCACCTCGGGTGTAGGCAATGGAGGGATGGGCAGATGCACGGATAGATGGAAGGGAGGAAATGCCTTGCATCATTGTATATTTTGATGCAATCGGATATTGCAGATGTTTTATCTGTCATAATAGGTGACTGCTGATAGAACCATCAGCCAATGATCCACCTCTAGAAATCTGAAGTAACCACTGTTTACAACCAATTAAGACAAAATAGTTATGGCGCTAAAAATAAATGAAATGAGACGTTTGTTCCATAGAAGTTTAGCATACATTAACAATGATTAACTTGAATAACACTTGAACTGGATGAACAAACTCTTTTGGAAATATATTCATAATTCATTTGCTCTACTAGCTTTTATTCTATAAAACAGCTGCAAGGGCCACCACTCTGAAAACATTAACTTATCTTTCAGCTCAAAGTAAGTGATGGATTCCTGAATACAATATCAGATTTCATATGTCCTTTTTGCAGGTGAGCGCTGGGGGGAGACTGAAATAGAAAAGCATTGCATGAAACTCTAGAAAAAAAGCTAACGCTATAAAAACAAAATCAGCAAAACACATGTTTTTGTTTGAAAAAATCAGCAACTTTCAACTCTCCACTACTACTACTGTAACTCAACCCTGTTTGTACCCTTACTAGACAAACCAGGACTCCTAAACGTTAAAAAGGAAAAGATTACAGAGGAAAGGTCACAGGTAATGTTACAGAGGACTGTGTTGTGTCAAATAATTCACAGAAATGAAAAGAAACAGACTCTTAAGAGATCTGGAGACCAACCAAAGCAATAATGTGGGGTCTGTATATTATGCTCAGCATTATATCTTAGTTATTCTAGCTTGCACTTGTGTTAGGAAGTCAATATGAGTACAAAGAGTCAATGCCTAAAGATATCTAGAGCAGGTGAGCAATGTGTTTAATTTCACAGACCTTGTAGACCCAATAAGCTCATTATGGGCCTCTCAATTCCCTCACTGATCTTCCTATGGTGGCATATTGATTTGGGCAATATGGTTAAAAGCTGTGTATAACAAAGGACCTCTCACCAAGGTATTCTCATATGTAGGCGACAGTATTGAGTCTATCTGACGCCGTTTTCTCTTTTGAGCACCTATGCTGTGATTAACTAAGAATGACTGATGAATAGGGGAACAGACACTGCACTGGAAACATTGATTTGGGTCGCCTTTAGCGCAGCTCAAAATCTAGCGGTGTAGAGAGATACCAAGGGAGGTGGTGAAGTAAGTCTCACATGTTAAGCCAACTTTTGTGTGGCTCAGATGGATGTATCGGCACACTGGTCAAAAACCTTTTGGAGTTAGCTAGTTGCACAGAATGAGATGAGATGGTGTTCCCTCCTGCAAAAAAATTGAGAGCACTGAACCTGCAAGACAAACTGTATCCTCCTTCAAACAACATCAGCGGGGATGTTACAGACAGGAAAAATTATGACCCCCAGAATAAAATAATATTACACCAGCTGGCTCTAAGGCCAATTGAAACCATTCAGTGTCTCAAGATTTACTACTGAAACCAAGTGGAACAGCGGAGAGTCAGCTGTTCATCTGATCGATGCAAAATGCACTGCTACGACCTTGCAAAACCCATCCATGCCACAGAGATGTAAAAAGATCTTTCAGAAGAATAATGTTGGATTTTAATAATCTAGACATGACCCTCTCTATATTGTAACCATCTAAAGATTCAGCACTTTAGCAGACACTCGAATATATTTGGTGCAGTGCGATGAAAATTAATATTTGCTGGTACTTCATAACCACCAGGATGTGTTGCACACCACGTAGAGTTTAACTTATTGTCTGCATATTACAAAGCTAGGGGTACAGATCATAGGCATACAAACAGCAGGGTTCCAGCAAGTCTCAAGAAAAATGAAAGTTATCTAGTGTCAAATTGTCAATACTAAAAAAAACAGGATGAATTATTTTTGCAGATATTTCTACAATGGTAAGGCTTTAGATATGGATGGAAGGAAGAAAGGAAGGAAGGCAAAGACAATAAAAATAGAGAAGAAAGGAAGACACAAGGGACAGAGGACAAAAAATAGAGAGGTAGGACAAAAAAAAGAACAGAAATAACAAAAGACGAGGGCAGATGCAAAAAGGAAAGAAATGAAGAATTTGAGAAGGTAGTAAAGGGTACAAAGCTGAAAGATTGATACAAGGATGGAACAGAAGAAGGAGAAGACAAAGAATAAAGGAAGTTAAGAAGTAAACATGTCTGAATTGACAAGGAGGAGAGCATAGACACTAGAAAAGAACCAAACACAGTGTGGTGATATAGAAGAGCTCAATACAGAAATGAAAATAGCAAAAATTAATAAATACATGTACACAAAATCCTTTAGTCAGTTATTCAAATTTTTTTGTGCTGTTTTATATGTTCCTGGTTTAAATAGTAATCCTTGGAATATCCACTGAAATAGCCCCCACACAGAGCACATTATCACCCTGCAAACACCAGCAATATAGTAAAAACAAATATATAAATTGTGATTTCAGTAATGACTTAAACAATTGCTGACTTAGTCTCTACAGTGGAGCAACTGAAAATGAATCTGTGTAAACATGAAACAAGGATATCCTGAAGCCCACAAGACTTCCTTTCAACAACACTTTTTATGTGTTGTTTATTTATTCAATGATCTTATAGAACCCAGAGTTCCCTGGTAATTGCTTGGTTAAAAAAAAATAAAAAAATGAAAAGACTATGCATATAAGAGATAATGACATAATGAGGAACCCTTAAAATACAATTTAACCTAAAAAAATAAATGTAATCTAATGAAGAAAACCTTTGTGCTATCAAGAATTTCCTAAAATGATCCTCACCTCAACATGGTGCCAAAATAATGTTGGCTATGAGTGTCAGCATCTGATCCTGAGAATTGTTAGAATTTTGAGAAACAGTCCAAATGAATTGATTGCGCAACTGTATAAGTGAAATTAGCATTCAATGAAACATTCATTATGCCACTTGTAATTTATTTTCTGATTCAAGGAATCAACTATGCAATACATTGAAAGACATAGAGGTAAATTCTGCAAAAGCGACAAGCATGATAAAGTTTCTACCTTTTACTGCTAAAATTGTAAACTAGGACGTTTTGAACTTGACAAGAAAGGAACTCGAAGCAAATCAAAAGTAATTGGTTTGCTCAATTAACAAAGTAAAATATGAAAACCTAAACTTTTGTAATTTTTTTAATTTAATTTTAGAAATGCATTCCTGTTTTGGTAGCTCACCTAATTTATGGCGAGAGCAGGAAACCCTTTTTGGATTTTGGAAAATAAACCAGTAAAAGTAGAGGACTGACAGTTCATACTATAATAAAGCTTCGGATGTATTGTGTGCATTTTCTATCAGTTAATGCAACTAGTCGTGAGATCCATGACTTGAAACATTTTAATGCATTCAAAATACATGCCTGGGTACTGAGAAACAATGTGTAGCACTTTGATGGGAAATGCCACAGACAATAGAGAGCACGCAAACCGTGTTTGGAGCAGGAAGGTAAGAGGAACAGAGCGGAGCAAGAACATCCAATTCAATTTCAAAACTGTGCCGGCTCAGTGTACAAACACAAAGGCTTCATTACGAGCAGATCCTGGCTGAAGACAGGAGTTAATTCACCGTCTTCAAGCACAAACAGCACCGGAGGGGAGATCGGGGTTAGGGTGAAGGAACCAACAAGAGGACTGCTGAGGCAGAGAAGTTAGATGACACAGAGAGGTGAGAAAAGGAAGAGAATCGAGGAAACACTAAAGAGCAGTTAGTTTGCTCCGCTAAGAGCATACTAATGTACTATTAAAATGGAGCAGTAGGCCATAGAGTAATGACTTCCATTATGTGTCTCTAGATACTGGAGTAGTAGAGGCATGTTATTGCATCTACAAATCTAGTTGCACATTAAATGATCAACTTTATGAATAAATAACAGGCTGCACTGTAAATGGACAGGGCTGAAGATAGATATTAATGAAATGTTATCTAACATCTGGACTCCTTTTTTTTAATTTAAAAACGTATTTCACGGTGAGTGTTTTTGTAAACACAAATTTCAATGCATTTTATGAAGTTCTCACTAACAAAAAAACAACACATAGCACATAACTTTGAAGCTAAAGGAAAAAATATATATTTTCAAAAATTCTTGAAGAACAAACTCAAAAGAATACATTTATAGAGGTTAAGAGTATGCAACCAAATGGCAAACTTTAAACATTACACATAACACTGCACAATGCATTATCTGAAATATACTCAAGCAAACAAGCAAAAAAAATCATAACTGACCAGGTTTAACCCATAGAAAAGAAATGATGTCAGATTTTTTGAGAACATAGATTAAGTCCAGACTAAAATGCAACTGAGATATAAAGTCATTTGTTGTTCATGGATGACATTCTCCCAGTTTGGCAGATCTTGAACTAACTAAATACGAAAGGGCAAACATTTTAGACTTCAGATGTGTGCAGCTTCTAGAGAGTAATCTAGAGATCCACGAAAAAATCCTACGGTGACCAAAAGCACGAAATCTTGCTTGACCTGGACTAAGAGCCAGCTGGAAAACCAGAGGATAAAACCTTTCTTTCGTTTAATTTGCGAACATCTGATACCTAAAATCTTACAGGTCGATAAAAAGGCTGATATATTGGGGAGAAGACTCACTTGACCGTTTTAATATCATTGAAATGTTTATAATAAGGCCAGAGGCGGCTCGAAAGGTCCAAGAAGTTACTAGATTAAAAATCTGTATCTCTTAGGAGGCAAATTAGACGTTCATTTAGGCTGCCATTACACGGAGTTAAACAGGGATGGCTAAAAAGAGTGAAGGGTGTTCGCCTTTCACATGCAGCTATGACCACAACCTCACAAAGACCTTAGAAGAACATTGAGGTTTGTTATCCTTTGAGAAACTGGGTGTAAATCAGATTAGAGTCTATAGACATGATGTCTGCATACACTGGTAATATATATATATATATATATATATATATACATTTAATTTTAATTATGCAGTTTGCTTGTTACAACTTCTTCAATGATCATGCCGTTGAATATTGCACAAATAACAAGTGTGTCTGTACTGCAGAAAGGATTTCAATGGCCTATGACAGGCATGGTCAGCGGAAAAAGTTAGAAAGTCAAAAAACCACTGATCCACGCAATGCACCAGTAAAGTAAAAAAAGGACTAATTTAATCAATGTGTATGGCTCTGATTGTTTACTTAGGTAAAGAGTACCATCACCCTTATTCTAGGGGTGGACCAATATCATGGGCTAAAATTGTGATATGATCTTAATATTACCATAATGGCTGATTATTTATCAATACACATTGTCACACTGGTTGCTTTACTGCCTTAGTTAAAATAAGTCCATTTCATATTATTTAATAATGTTTAAAAGAAAAAAAAAACTGTTACAGGTTAATTAGCTTTCTATGGATTGGTAATATAACCACATGAATGTTCCTACTCACAAACTCAAAGCACTTGAAATTGAATTTTGAGGTTGACCAGGTAATTGTTCTCTGAAAAAAAAGATTTTCTTCTCATCCTCAGGTGTGATATTAATTGCTTTAAAAGTCAAGTTTAAACTACACGTACAGCACGAATGAGATTAATCGAATTACACGATTTTCAGTTTTGAAATTTCAATAAATTGAAATGCCAATTGGCTGCATGTCTTCTAAGGTTAATAGCATATATAATTACAAAAACAAGGACTGAATTAGAGTAAAAATACTTTGATTTATAATATGCACCTGAATTTAACCCTAAATTGAAGATTTAAGCTAACAGCAAGCAGTTCTGAACAGAACCGTTCAGCCATCAATGCCATTCTTAAAAACTATTCTTTCCATCAAGACTGGATAAAGAGCAAAAGGAAAATTTCCTTTGAATTAAATGATTATAGTTTAAATAAGAAACAGACATTACATTTTAACATAATTGATCTTTGGGTCTTTACTTTAGTATTTGATGAAACTGAGAACAAATCATTAAGGCTGGAGAGAAACTAGTGTAGCTTCACTGGGAAGCAACGCTGAGGGAGCTGCTCAATTGACTGATCATTGCCTTTGAAGCTGATTAATAATAAAACAGGATCTTTTAACGAGGTAAAGTGCTTTGACTCGAGGCCATGAAGCTAGGCCATAAAGCTATGTATAGTCTGTCTGCCCGGAAAAATAATGCATGCTAAAACTAACAAAATGCGTTTTTGAGTGCACGTAATAGCACCCCTGGGCATCGGTGTCAGTGCTTGTACCTTCCAGTGTTTCATTAACCTTTAACCTTTGACTGTAGCAAAACATTTTAGCCACAGGCAGTGCTGAACTCAGGCTTTTCAAACATTATGTTTGCAGCAGACTCTGCACATCAGAGACCTTCATAATGTATAAAGGAAATTAAATCAAAGATCATGCTGAGTTTTCTTGAGCATTTTTGAGAAAATGAGTCAGTAATGAATATAAAACTAAAACTGGATCAAAAAATGCTAGAAAAATATTCAGCCTGGACTCAGACCCAGAAGCTTTGGTCAAAGATTCTGCTGCCTCAGACGTACAAGTCCTCTGAGATTTTACATTCCTTATGACCTGGTATAGTTTCACATAGCAGTAAATAAGTTACAACTCTTTTGCTTTATATTGTTTATTTTATATTTTATAATCAGATTAAGTCTTTAAGACTTACTTTCTTCTATAACATTTTTATGAGAACAACAAAATCTGAATCAGAATGATTGGCATTTGATTGCCATTTTTGCATATCACAACAGAATATAAAGTCACAAAGCATGAGGCACTATTGCTTTTAGTAGAATAAATGTATTATAACAGTCTACATTTTATCTTTGTTAATGTTTCTGATCCAAAAAAATATAATCCTCTTTACCGGTTGTAAGGAGGAATCTTGGGTATCATACAGTGTCTTTTAGTAGCAAAAGTCATTAAGTTCTCTCCAGCTGGTTTTAACAAATAATAGAGCCTGTGATCTTATATATAACACAGTTGTTAATTGTGTTAATCTTTGTTATTAATGCAACTTGAAATAGTATAATGGTAATATACATAACATGAGATAAGATAATATAAAGATAAAGAAGGCTTCCACTTGTGTGATAACCAAACCACAAAATATATATTATTTATTGATGTATTTTGTAAGCTTCCGACAAAACTGCTCTCCATGCGAAAGATACCTGTTAACATTTATAACTTTTTTTACATTAAATTCCATATTTTCCATTAATTATCTAAACACTCACATGGTTGCATGGTTGCATGTGGACAGTTGTTGTGTAAGAGACCCTAGAGATGTAACCCTTTTTTTCATTATCCCATTCAGTTGCATATTCATTTGAATCCATCTATGCCATGTTTTGAAAAAGTACTTTTCTTTTCTTTATCTACACTTTTCCTAAGATTTGTAATACTTTCCTATTCTGATGTTGATTGTCTATCATACATTAACTGTTCTGTGAGCAAGGTAAACATATAAAAATCCCTAATATTAGCACAAAATATTATTTTCAGTAGCAATTTCAAGAGACATATACCTAATATTTATCTTTGTAGTAAAGGGATTAGAAAAGAAGGTTTCCAAAGAGAATACAATGCTCACTTCTATAGAAAACTATGGATGCATGTTATAGTCCCTCAGGTAAAACTATTGGGCAAACGAGAGAAAAATGAAATGTCAGTTTTGTCAAGATGAATCCCAGAAGCTTCTGCCAAACCAGGCAGGTTTAAACACAGCAGAATGTAAACAGCGGGTGGTATGCAGACTCTCCACCGCAGGAAACCTATTGCTGAGACTTTAGACAAAGGCTGACCTTGACAGTAAACTCAGCAAATAAGCCGGCTTCACCATCAGAATTTCACACAGTATAAAGCCACTCTTGACTTGGAGTCAAAAATACGTTTTAATAGGTTTAACTACGAAGATCTACAAAGTAATTAATTATAAAAGAAGGATAATAAAAGATGTTTCCTTTTTATGCTACCTTTAAATAAATGTTCTATCATATTTATATTATAACAACAAGAAATTAAACACAAAAAAACGATCACACTCAAGTCTAGCTGAAGTTGTCGTTGCATGAGTTTTTTACGGGAAAAGATTATGAAAGATCTCCATCTGTTGAACTTTAGCTCTCATTAAAGGTAAGAAGGACACAAAAAGTAGATGGGTAACTAGCCAATGAATAAAAATGTTGAGCAAAAGGTGATCATCCCGTGTCTGGTCAGACCAAAGTAAATGCAAACATGATGCAGTCTCATAAACTGCACACGCCTCAACAATGCTGGTTTTGAGGTTTAGGTTCTGACAAATTCTTGTGCACAATTTAAGAGGATTCATTTCCAAGTTCTCTCCCTGAAGGTTGTCATTTTTACCTTTCAGTGTTACCAATGCTGTTAGAAGATTTGTGAACCTAATTTGTGTTTGTTAACAACAACAACAACAACAAAAAAACTACTACTTATCACGATATTATAATACACTGCCAAATTAGCACTCAGCAATGATTTGTAACAGCACCTTGGTAATTACACAAACTAAAGGGAAGAAAACAGGAGAAAATTCAGTTGCTACAGATTTCCTTGTAGACGTTAGTTATTTAAACCTTTCAAATTGTCACACAATCTAAAATCACTTGACTGACCAATAATACAGCTTTTTTTGTCATTAGGTAACACCTATGGTGAAGTGAGACCAGTTTTCAGAATGTCTATCAAATTTATTACAAAAAAGCTAAACATCCCAAATATTTCTGTCAATTCAAAAACTTAAAACACTTCAGAAACACAGAGAAATTCCCGTTTGGTTTATTCTCTAGGCATAAAAAAAGAAAAAGAAAATGAGTTTTGTGTTTCTAAAGTTCGACCAACCTTTATTTTAAAAATAACATTTCATTTCAATGGAATACACTTAACTGCCGTAGATACGTAACACTATGCCAGACATTGCTGATCAACAATTCCATCAGGGAGGCATCAAAGTTCCTCAAAACCAATCCTGAAACTAAAGAAATAGACAAACATTGGTTCCTGCTATGGAGCTAAAGCAAGAGTTGCTAATGATGCAGCAATGACTCAAAAACAGTAACATTATTATTAAGCATTCTATGCAGACACTCTGTTTACACTTACACCTCAGCATATTAAGCGTATTCAAAAGCTCATACTAATAGCAGTACAACAGGCTTTTTGATTCATTTATTAACAAGTATTCGATCAGTAGTACTTGATTATTGACTTTGTATAGAGCAGTGCTTTTTAATTCCTAGATGACGAAGCAACATTAGCAACATGCTCTGTCCTAACGCTGCAAAATACTGGGATCACCCCTGTTATCCCAATAAACACAAGGTATGCAAAACTAAACTGCAATGCTTTCCTTGATATATATATGTACAAAACCTTAACAGAAATTGCTTAAAGTTTATTTTAAATGTAAAAGTAAATGGACATGGAATTAAAACCAAAAAAAGGGAGATCGGTGGCAGAAGAGTTATGAGGAGCGGTAAAGGAAAAGAGGGGAGACAGAGTGATATGGAGAATCCAAATAACACCACAGAAATCTGCTTCTGCAGCTGCAGAGAAAGAGGGAAAAAAAGCAAAACAAACAAAAAAAACATACATTAATGACAAAGAACATATTCATCCCTGAGAAATCAAATGCACCTGAATGAAAAAACAGCACGCGTAAGTGTGCATGTCTATAAAGTGCCTATAATTTATTACATTTCCCTTTGGGATAAAAAAAAAAGTATTTTTGATTTGATTGATAAGAGTTTTAATAAAGTGGGTGTGGGGAGCCACAGATCCTCAGGACCTGAGGGAGACATGAGAGAGAAAGGAGAACACAATCATATTGGGAAAACATCTAATCAGTCAACATGAAACTCCAGGAAAGAGAAACGCAGAACTAAGTTTTACATTACAGTTTTTATTCCTTTTTTATGATGATCCCCTCCAAACATCAAATGTGGTTGTCCTTAACATTTCAATTGCTGCATGCATGTAAAACCCAGCATGTAAACATTCAGATTGATTTTTACTAGCTTTTATGGTGGGTCACAGCAAAATTACAACACAGTTCTGTTCAAAGATGGGACTAGTTTTGAAATTTCCTCACGACTATATTGAATGAGTTGGACGTGAACATGAGCCAGGTCTGCTCTTTCAGCATCAATGTCTGACTTAGAGAACTAACATCTGTTCATATAGGTACAATTTCAAACCTTGAGGATAAATTGCAAATGCTCTCTGACTCTCTGACAGTACAGTAACATTTGGTCATTAGTAGAACTCTGTTGAACTTGAATGTATCAGTAGATGATTCTGTCCGTTGATTCAGGTATGTTAGACTTGTGAAACTTCCAACGGTTCAAACACAAGCCCATAAGGATGGGAGTTTAACCCCACTGGTATATCTGTAAAAGGCAAGCCATCATCCTATTAAACCCCTATGGATGTCTGTTAGGTTCCTATGAGTGAGAGGAAAAATAACTCAGTACTTCAGGAAAGACAGTATTAGCAGAACTTGATTATTGACAAAAGGGATATGATATCTTCACATTTAGAGCCGTGTAAACGGAGTTTATCTGTCAATGTCGGAAATGGTCTTCAGTAATCACAAATCAAATCGTCATGCTTTAACCTTCCTGTTTCTAAAAATTTCAAATACCTCATTATATTCTTTACTGTTGTGCCATAAAAAACATTTTCTTGTGTTTCTCTTTCAAATGTTTACCATATAAAACAGTTGAAAATAAATAAATACTGCTTAGATTTTTGGTTTTCAGAACCAAATTGTGTAATATATATATATTTTTTTTAAAAGACCCAACTGCCAAAGACCAGTTGAGCACAAGACTTAGAAAAAGAAAACAGCAACTAACTAGGATTTAAGGTTAAAAGAGAAAATGGAAGGAGCCAATGTAGAGTAATGCAAAAAGGAAAATAAACACTCAGGAAGGATTAGAGCAGCGGTGTCAAACCCTTTATATGTCATGCCAAACGAAAATGATGAATGCCATCAGAGGGCCTGTTATGGAAAAAAGAAATGAAAAGACTAACTCTTAACAAACTGATAACATATGACTAAATAGCTGCCCTGCAGTCAACAATAAACACGTTTTTACGTTAATAGAATTTTTCAGTATAACAGTACTGTTTTCTTGACAGTTCTGTTAACGTTCCACACTCCAGACTCCTGAGTGGTACATAAATAGTTATCGCGGCCTGGATTTGGCCGCTGGGGTTTGAGTTTGACACGTGGAGTACAGAGTAACATAGGAACCAGAGGGACCAATAAGGAGGGAAAAACCGTACAGCTGAGTCAGAATGCAGGCAAAGGGAAATGAGGAACTGAGTAACAGCTGTGCAGGGAAGGAAGCTCAGGGTAGGTGAAAGACAGAACATAGGGAATAGAGGGAGGGAGGTAAAGAAATATAAAAGGCCAAAGAAACTAAGTGAAATATAAATGGAAAGAAACAATTCATGGAATCAAGTCAAAATCACAAATAATAAGCGTAAATGAGCAAGCAAAATGAATAAAAATAGAATGGCAAGACCTAAGTCAAAGACCAAAAAAACAATCAAAGCCGAAGCCAAATTCTTATTTTCAGTTTAATTTACATTTTTTATTTCATTAATCTTATCAACTTTCTACCTATTTCTAACAATTGTTGTGCCAAGTGCCAAGTACAAGAATTGTCCCTGAAACACTTCAGGTCACCACTGTGCCAGTGCCACTGTTTTGCTGTATGTGTTATAAGAGATAATCTAAAAGAAAAACAGCAGCCAGACACAGCAGCTGTTCTCAGCTGAATGCCTAGGGGCTGATAATGGGTAGCTTGCCAACCCTTGACCTCGAATGTGCCATTTTATTCCAGCCAAGGAGGAAATCTGAGGGCTAGCTTCTTCAGGCATGAATAATTCCATGACTATGCCTCTTTAAATACCTGTTGTCAGCTATATGGAAACAGAGTCAAGGAGGTTTGGACCGAGCAACCTATTCATCATACATCAGGCCTAGCTCAGCATCAGCATCATTTATAAGAAAGAAAAACTAAAGCTCTTTTTGGTACTAAATGCAGTATGTAATACATATTTCCCTCTAAATAAGAATAAACTTTAAATCAAGTCTGATATTCACCCTTACATTTACCAATGTTATGCTATAAAGAAAAACAGCTGTCTTGCATGGAAAGACCAAATCCATTAATCAGGCACACCTAATTTTAGTGAAATTACAAACAAACCCTACTGAAAGAACTTCTAAAAGCATCTACAGCTGCTAGTTTTCATCGTGGAACCCTGATACAACAGCACCAAGTTTATTTTAACCTCCAAGGTGATTCTTTCAACCCAATTCTTTCAATAAAACTGTTATCTTTCCCTGGCACGGCTTGTTCCTCTTTTCTAAAACACTGTTTGCTACTGACATAGTTTACCTTTGTGTCGTGTTTTGAATATTCTAGAAGTGGAATTTACTTGTAATAAACCACCAAATCTTTTGTTTGGGATTTGAAAAGCATTCAGTAACAAGAAGCTCCAATAGGAGTGAGGTGTTATTTCAGCTGCACGACTCTGCATGAGTAATGCATCAGATGACAGGAGGTAACAATATAAAGTATTTTAATGTATTGTAAGAACTTTACCTATTATTTTTTCCATATCATATAATCTTGAAAAGCCTCCTTCCAGTAATTATGAATGTGATTTACCAATACAGAACTGTCACTACTTTTAAATTATTTATGAATTAGAATTTTAGAAGTTCAATATTTTTTGGCTATTGCAAAGTGACAAAGTTAGGAGTTTCCCATTTTAGTCACTTTTTAAAAATGTGAAACATCACAATGTGGTTGCATAACAAACAGAGACTTAAAACTAGACACTGCCAGAGTGTTATTTTTTTTTTCTCTTTGTAAGTAACAATTGTAATTTATCAAATTTAAAGAGCATTAATTCTTTTAGACCCATTTTTTATATTCAAATTCCTCCCTTCTTATCCAAATCTACAAATGCCTTTAATCTTTTGTTAACTGCCTAGCTAATGATGTCATAGCTTTGTAAGTTTCTGATATTTAGGCTTAAACTTTGTTTCAGATTCTGAATACAACACATCTGAATTAAACTGACTCATATACATGGATGCTTTTATGTGCAGCTGTGAAGATGATTAGATAAAGATTAGGAAGGTCATCCACATTGGCGGTCTGAGTCCAGCAACATCAAATCAAGACATGAGACACAGAAGTCTATTTGAACACTTTTACAACATTTTTAAATTAGTACTTCAGGCACTTCATTTTTCCAAATTTGGTTATGTTACAGCCTTATTCCAAGTTGTATTAAATTAATCTCTTTCCTTTAATTCTTTAAAAAAAATTATCTGCATTATGACAATGAGGAATACAAAATTTTTCAATCATTTTTTACAAAGTATTAAAAGTATTTGTTTCTAGACCTCTGAGACAGATTGGTTATGAGTCACAAATCTATGGAAGGATCCAGAACGATGTCTGCTACTTTGAAATTCCCAATGAATGCAGTTGCCTCCATCATTGGGAAATGGGGCAAGTGTGAAACCACCAGGACTCCTCCTAGAGGCCTCTGAACTTTGAAAGCAGGGTAGAAGGGCAAAAGTCAAGAAGATTACAAAGACCAGATGGTCACTCTCACTTTCCGATATCCAGTGTTTCTCTGAGACCCTTATGAAAAACAATAATCTCTACAGAAACCTACCATTTAGAACTGAGTGGACAGATGAAAGCCCCTCTTTAATAAAGGGCACATGGCAGGTAATTTGCAATTTGCCAAATGGCATTTGTGGGAATCTTGCAGAAACAAAATTCTCTGGTCTTGTTGGACAAAGATTAAACTCTTTGGTATGAGTCCCAGGTATATATATATATATATATATATATATATGTATATATATATTATGTCTGAACAACTTGTGTCAAACTAAACAGCCCAAGAAAGAAATTCGGATCCACCATAACCATTTTTGTGGACCTCTATTGTCTAGAGCAGGGTGGGCAAAACCGGTCCTCAAAGGCGTGCAGGTTTTCGATGTGTCTCTGCTTCAACACACCTGAGTCAAATAATCAGGTAATTAGCAGGACTCTGGGGAACCTGACTTATACTGGTGATGTGCTTTATCTATCTGATTCAGATGTGGTGGATCAGGGATGAATTTAAAATTTGTACGACACGGGCACTGGAGGACTGGAGTTACTCACCCCTGGTCTAGAGGGTAACATCAATGAATTTAACAAAATGAGTCAAGGGGTGTTAGGAAACGGGGAAATAAGAGCCAAAGGGAAAATCTGATGGCAGGTACCGTCTGTATAGAAAAATTCAAAGAGTTTAAGCTTTTTCCAAACACAAGAACAGAAGAACTGTGTGTGAAAATGGAAGCATGCCCTTTTCTTTTATATATTTTTTTAATTTAAAAATGAAAGTAAAGTTGTTCAAAATACAGCCATAAAATCGCATCCCTTTCTGATTGTATTTCTCATGCTTTCGTCTCTTCATGAGCACATCAATCCTTGCCTAATCTCATCTGTCAAATAAGTGGGATTTTCTCATTGAAGCCACAACAAACACAAGCCAAATGTCTGAACGGAAAAAGCATTTTAAATTACACAAGAAAAATAAATCATTTACATTCCAATCTAATGTTTGTAATATAGTTTACAAAATTATATACTGTGGACTTTAGATTTAACAGAACTGCTGGTACACCCGACTTTCCCTATTGTGGTATAATAGGCCATTATCTGCATGTCTTCTGCTTTTCATTTTGACCGTCATTCTACCAAGAAAGTAATAAATAATGTTCATTGGAGACCCAGAATGTTATACATAATATACAACCTATATTGTTTACATACAGTTCTGCTCAATACTATAAAGTTTATTTAAATTGTGATGCAGATCAGAAATCGAAACACATAATTAAGAACCCAAATTGATCTTGATGATAATCAAAATTAGGAATTTGATAAGTCAATGCTGGTTCTATCATAACGTATAAATAAACATTTAAAAACTGATTTTAAAGCTTAGAATAGAAAAAACCCTTGTATGTATAAGTTAGTACCCCCTCTAAATGACACTCAGGTATTGAATTATGTTTATTCCCTTTTAACTCTGGCATGCCAATATACCTATCCATTTGATTGAGTGGAAAGAAAAAGTATTTCTAAATAGTACACCCTGACTTTATACTTTGATTACTTCAAGATATACTTTACCTAATTGTGTTAATGTATTACCATAAGTCTTTTATAGGGTTTATCACTCAGTTTTTTTCAGAATGTCAAAGTTTAATTATGGCCAACAGACTACATGGTACTGCAAGTATGACCTTTACAAAGAGTTAGGCTCTCTCTGTGTTATAATGTCCTCCGACGGTATTTCCCACTACATCACAAACGAATCCTGTCTGTAAGGACAAGGAGCAGGAACTGAAAAGCAATTACATTACAGGGTCCAAGAAATTACATAAACCTTACAAATAGGTTATTTTAATGTATTCAAAATGTTTCATGTGGTGAAAAACCCCCCTGCCTACTCGGAGAGTATGTATTATTGGCTTCCTTTGGAATTTCAAATGTATTTTGTTCATAGCCAAAATACTGAATATGAATGAAACAAAATGTAGCCACTTAAGATATCCTGTGAATGCTTTAACGTTTTTAGTTTCAGCAAGGAGGAACATATACAGTATATGCCATGGTAGAGCTCGATGCTGTTACAAAACCCAGTGGGATTGGGGAAAGTCCAAGAAGACCATCCAGGAAAACCTGGTTGCTTGGTAAACAAAGTTAAAAAGGTCAATGTTTTATATATTATATTTCTTCTTACCAATACTATTTAGAGATGTAGCTAAAAACGAAGGTTACATTGTTTTTTCTGGTAAACAAGTATAAAAAACAATCTAATAATTTTTGCATCATTACAAATTAAATCTATTTATAATAAGACAAAAGAAAAATTACAACCAATTTGGCAGTACAGCGAATGGTTTCATTGTTAATCAACATTGAGGAAGATTGATTTTATCTGAAGATAATGTTCATATTAATTTCAATCATACACCCAACAGACTTGACACACATGGAAAGGGAAATGAGAGGCCCAATTTCATAACTGAGAAAAGGTCAATTAGTGAGTAATGCAAAATCCCAATGGAGTTATTATGTTTATATTGCCAGTGATAAGTCAAGGCGGGTGTCTGTGTTTAATGGCCGCGGCGAGCAATGGCTAAATGGCGTAAAAACCTCAATTCCCTGCATGTGCAAATGTATTTAAGCTCTGGTGGACAACAGATAAATACAAAAAAGGACGAGTTCCTAAACTTTCACAAGAGATTTATGAATAATTTATTATTTTTAGCTGAATAAATTTAACTTGTTAGCGTACCTTTCTGTGTATGGACACAGAATGTGCTAAAATATAAGACCAAGAACATTTAAAGATGTAGCTTTATTTAAGACATAAAAGGGGGCTTTTGAATTAGCAAGTTAATAAGAGAAGAAAAAAAAGAGCGAGCGAAGGTGATAGAAAATGAGACAGAGAAAGAGCATAAGTTGGTATGCTGATCCAATATGTCCGTGTCCTCCTGAGAGAGTTAAGCCTATTAACTAATGAAGAAAAGGTGGACCAAAACAAGGCCGAGGTACTTAATCAGGTTAGCCGTGATGTTGAGGCAGAATGAGTGGTGGCCTGGGACTATGAAGTACAATATGCCCTAAACGCCTGGTTGTCCCTCATCATATTTGTCTTTAGATCAGCATTTAGGCCTTTTAACAATTTATTTTCAAAGTAAAACTTAAAGTAGCTAAGTCGATAACATAATACTTTTAGATGTCCATAAATCAACCATTTTCCTTTCTCCACCAACTGTAGAGACGAACATAAAAAACTGATGTCTTTTGTCCTGAGTTGGTGTACCGTTTGGTAAGGTCGTTGCCCCAAAGTTGTTTACTGATATGTGTATCAGTGTATATATGTGTACATGTTTGCAAGCAAAATTGGATGAATGTGACTCTGTTGTAGGTCACTTTGAGTACTTAGAATAAATATAAAAGTGCACAATAGATCCAGTCTATTGACCCTTTACCATGCTTTAAAGGGGAAGAATGATATAAACTCTAAATACAGACAGAAGAAGGTGCAATAAATCACATCGTAATAGCCTAATAGACTTGAATACTGGCAAAAATGCATGGACAGCAGATTGCAAGTTGGTCCCATCCTCTGTGGGTCCATGAGCCACAAACCTGCTTTTATTGAAATAGCATGAACAAAAGTAAATGAATAACATTTTATAGAAACTTATCTGGCAACAATGTCCTGTAATGTGACTTAGGTTTCCATAAATAGTGATGATAATGATCACCATGGCGTCACGTCAAAAAAAAACAACGTTTTCTTAATGTACGCAGCTCCATGTTAGATACTATTTTCCTGAGGATTAGAGGGAAGCTCACCATATACCAAACCTATAGGTTGCCAGAAAAAACAATACTTATTGAAATATAAATATATGTAAACTACACCTTATCCCCCCGTTCACCTTTTTTTTAAACTTTGTGGATAAAATATTTTATTCATATTTAAATTACATATTATCAGTAGCCATACTTTCATTTTTTTGACCCACAGTAGTCTTTCAGAATTTTACTCCTGCTGTTTGCTCTGATTGTTATGCCAGGCTCGTGATTAATGCTTCAGTAAGTAGCTGATTTTGAAATATGAACTACTCTCTTAAAATTCAACAGATAATGGGCAACCAGAACAACTGTCCGCATAAAACATGGGAAAAAAACAAACAACAAAACTAAAACACAACTAAAGCCACGCTATTTATCAAGCTTTTAAAAACCAATGCCTACAACCAATGCAAAATATGCACATTGACAAGCAGTTTGTTGGCACTCAAATAAAGCTTGTATATACAGTAACAGGATGCTACATTCAGACAATGTATTGGACCAAGTTGACCTGACACTTAGATTTTCATAATAAAATCAAGCTCAAGATTCAATAAAATGAAGTTCCGGTTAATAAAATGTTTAAGTATTTTAATAATACATATATAATTTATAATAAAATACATGGAAAAAATATAAACAGTGCATATTGAAATAATTGACACTGCAGTGGATTTCAACCAGTAGTACCTTCAATTTGTCTATTTATCCTTTCCCTCTCACCAAAGATGGCAAACAACCCACCTCTACCATGTCAGAAACATCAGCACTAGCAGCATAAAGATGCAGAAGTTGTAGAATAAAATCTGTTAATAAATAGAACCATTTACCCAGTTGATTGGAAACAGTTTAAATTTAAAGTATCAAAATGGGCAGCAGAGTAAATTCTTTTTGCCAAAATCGCCAAAAACAGATTTTTACTACTGTCTTGAAAAGGAATAATAAGTTCTATCATTCAGAGATCCACATTAAGTCCATTGTAAAGAGTGTGTACTGAAAATGAGTGGAACGGTCATCCTTTTTTCCTGCCCTACACAAGAGAACATAATAAGAGGGGTAAAATTACTGAAGCAGTAGCAAACTACATGTCACTTATCGCAAAGGTGGAACAGAAAAGATTCATACAATTGCTTAAAACTCTCTGCAAGATCTGAGTTATCGAGTCGAAGTTACTTTTCAAAAGAAGCAATTGAGACTGGCACAAACTGGCTGCATTTTTTAACTTGACGACACCCGATATTTGGTCAAGCTACATGAGAAATTTTGGAAACCAGAAGCTACTTTCTCCATACACCAGTTATAGCCCAACACACACTGGATGATATAGCTGAGGCCTTTCCTGGATCATATTGCCAGGTGGAGATTCTACCCTATAGGACCCAGTTCAATCCAATCAAATCGAAGCAAGTCTTTTATTTATTTATGTTGCTCTTCATGATCTCACAAAAACACCCTTTGAGAAATGGTATAACATAAACTTGCTTACATTAGTTGGAGACAAAGGAGAAATTAACTTTATTTTTTATTGTTTATTACAATGTTACTCTACTTTACCCTGTAACGTCTGTTGGGACTCCTATTTTATATAATTCACACACCAAGCTTATCAATTATATCCCTTTAAACGTTTCGAAAAAAATGAATACGATGCAAAAGAATTTCTGTAATTATGAATGATGATCTTATTTCCCACTTAATTTCCCTGGGTGAAATAGCAGCTCTCAGTCAGCCGCTCAATGAGGTTCAAAGCTACAGATAGTTGAAGGAGTCCTGAAGCAGGAAATGGCACTTTCAAAGTTTTGTTTTCATCTAACAAACAAACCACTTGTCTTTACCAGGGAAATGAACTCCTAGTTACAAACCAGACATTCTTATAACCCTTCAAGACTTTACCAAATCTCCCTCAAGATAAAGTTGTGACCTTTATTATACCTGCTTAACACTATATCTTCGATAAGAGGCTACACGAGTCCATCTGAAGCAGGGTTTAGTCTAACCTCAATATTAAAACACACACACCCACACTCCAGCGACCTTCTGGACATTGCTTCCTTCACAGATCCCCGATTAAGGGGAGCATCCAAAGTACAAAAATGGATATTCTAAAACAACATCATCCAGGTCAAAGACTGTTCGGGAATTAGGACAGATGTCGTCTCAGCTATGGAACCCACGGGCGCCTGATGGGGCAGACCAAGGAGATTCAGCAGTAGCATTACCATCAAGAGCAAAACAAAAAATAAAAATCACTTGCAAGCTTCATTAAACAGAGCTCTGCAAACAGCAGCACATTCAGACAGAGGCAGATTAGATAATAACTGTCTAGCTACCTGTAGTCAAATGGTATGTAGAGTGAATGCTGATCATCTCAAGCAATGGAAGAAAAGTGAATGTGCCTATCAACTAGTGACTCTAGATGTGGAAGGGAAAAATACATAACATACAGATATATATAATGACCATGTTATTTTCTAAGCCAGTTTTAGTGCATGCCTAAATGCAATCTGAAATATTAACACAACATTTCTATCCACTTAATCTAACTGAATTTTCTCTTCAGGGATGATCATTCACAGCATTCTTTTCTCAAATTTAATACTAATGATGACACTGTTTTTTTAAATATGTTAGCCTGATTAGATTGACATTCGGATGTGAGATCAAACAAGGTGAAGACGAAGAGCTAAGATAGATTTTGATCACCTGATTGTAAGATAAAATCAGATTGATGGCTTGATGTGATTCCAGCAGAATCTAGTTAAATCCTTTCATTTTCTGTTTTAATTTTGTTCGTAGCCCTTTTTATCTCGTCCTACAAGAATGTGTTTACATTTTTTTAAGGAGGAACACCTCAGCTGTCTGTTGTCGTGATCCATTCATCAACCCATTTTCTGTACACCCTTGTCCCTGTTGGGGTCGGGTGGGTCTGCTGGCGCCTATCTCTAAAATGATAACTTATTTTAAATCTGATTTAAAGTAAACTTGACACAAATTAAATGATTGACTACTCCTTTTTTTGTAACATTATTCAAAAGACCATTCAGTTCTAGCCTATTTAGTCAGTTTCTTTAAAAATAAACCAAACTACCATAGGAGCTGAGTAGGGAGGAAATTTTAATAAGAATAAAGCAACAACCTACTATGACTGTGGGGGAAGTATCAGGGAACCAGGGAGAAACACAAAGGGATGTAGGGACCAGCTTATATAAGGCAAACCAAAGAATGTAGCAGAAAACAAGAAAGAATGAAAAACTACAGAGCAAAGCTTGCTGATTAGAAACTGTGCAGTTGTGAGGTAAGACAGGTGGGAAGGCTGGACTGACATAGAGCAGCAAAGAGGAGAAACAAAAGAACAAAGGAAAGGCAAAGCATAAATCTAAAGAAATAAATAAAAGGAGTAAATATTAAATAAATATTAAACAAGTTCCAACTTCGCTAAAATATTTGTATGTATTTTCCATGTCGATGTGAACTGTCTATTTTTTATTTAAAAAAAAAAAATGTTTTACTGGTATATATGTTCCTAAATCAGATCACTCTATTATTATATCATACTTTTAGGTCAGTGATGTTACAAACACATCAGGATTCTGCCCTAGGAGAAGTCAGACACAATTAATAGTTGAAGCAAAGCAGTGCCAAGCTTTGCTTTCTTTTACCTTCACTTCACTCATCTTGGTATAATCTGTGACGATCAGCTTTCAGCTAAAAAAAAAAAAGAAAAAAAAAAAAGAAGCATCAAGACCTGCGTTGTGAATGTAGCCTAATTCAGAGGACTAGCCAGTAGTTTCAGCTCATTTGTCTGCAGTTTTAAAACGCGTTCAAACCAGTTAAGACACCAGTTCTCAGTATGGTATTTTAAATTAATAAAGCCCTCCAACAGTTCGTGTTGGCTTTTTTCACCATCAATAAAAGTGTGAAAATGGTCCTTTATCCTGGGGAACAGTGGCATGGGAGGTAGATTTATTTTTCCTTTAACGGAGGGTGTCTGGTTTGAATTCATATTGAATCAATCCTACTGCTTATGTTCTTTTCCTAGGCACTTCACCAACTTGGACTACTAGCGGTGGCCCACTGGAGCTGAATAAAAAGCAGAATCGCTTTGTGTCCATGACTGAATGTACAGCAAGTGCTTTGGACTCCTGTGACCTGAAAAGGCGCTATACAAATGTTATGGATATAAATCAAATTATTAAAGTGTATGCAGTAGAGGATTTTACATTGTTTATTAGATTAAGTCTACGTTATGGTTTAATTTAAAGTTAGATAGAAACACCGTATAGCTATTTTAGTCCCCTCAATTTATGCATGTAACGCAACTCACAAGATCAATGTAGTGTCTACAATCTTGAAACAAAGAGAATGGTACATTTTAGTTTTGAGTTTCTTTGCTCTTTAGTGTAATTATTTCAAATAGCTCTTCTCCAGGGCTGTAATCTTTTGCATTAGATTCTCTAAGGCTATGTTCACACGGCAGAAAACTGCAACTCGAACACAACTTCCCCCCCCCATATACAAGCCATATCTGGCTTTTTCAAGACAGTCTTAATGGTTCGATTCAAACCTTTTCAGTCCGAGTTGTCCCACTTCCATATGTGGTGGTAAATGGAACACTTATTCAATAGTTTTTAAAGCCTCTGCTGTTTGAGCGGTCCTGTTGCATTCTATCCAACTTTGACAAAATGTATGTGAGGAATGCATCATTGTTCTACACTAAAGAAGCAAGATTTGGCAAATCTAGATTCAAACAATGTCACAAGCAACCAATGTCGAGACTCGATTTCATTTTTTTCTTGTTAAACTTCGTTTAACAAGAAGTTTGGCTAAGTTTGGCTTTGTTGCTAAACAACTTTAAAGTTGATCCAGAGGCAGCGCCATATAATGTTATTTCCACTGTCTTCTTTTCCCATTGCAGGTCAGTTTGGGGTCTTAAACTATTTACAGCAAAAGTCTGTTAAGAATTGCATTTAATTATTTCTATGATAAACCAGATATTACAACCTAGATTGAAGCAAAAAACCTGAAATGCTTTGTAAACATAGCCTAAGAAGCCCCCTAGAGTTCATAACTCCTAACATGAAAGAGCTAGTGTACATTTACTGTTTTCAAAAATAAAGACATTTTATTGCATTACACTTTTTTTTAAATATATTGCTAAAAAGGTCTCTGAGATTTATACACACTATTCACAAAGGAAGTAAGCAGAAAAACACACTCGTCTACCGTTTCTGTTTAAGTGTTTTTTTTGTTTAAGTGTTACTTTAGGGTCACTGCCTGAACAATTTACTTAGTGAGATAGCACAAAGAAAAAAAGGGATTTAAACATTTCAGTGATAAACATGAAAAACGCAAAGCACGAAAAAGCACTTTCCGTAAGGTGTCAAAATGCATTCTTGGACATTTCTGAGCTGTTTATAGCAACAATTCTTGTTGAGATGTTGTTGCGTTGGTGATTAAGACAAAACAGCGGCCTCTTCGGCTGTGACTCAAAGCCGTCACTGATAAATCAAACCTAACTCGTGTCAGGGATGCCATTTTTAGAACCCTTAAAAAGATGGATGCTCTTGCATCAAAGACGTCATCAAAACAATAAAGCATTGTATAAATATAGTAGACTAAAGAATGCCTTTTATAGTCCTACCTACACTCAGCCCTTAATATTCATCTAATGCAACTTTTGTTTTAAATCTATTTGTCCAATTTCTGCACTTTCATAGGTAAACCTCGAAAATGCTGACTTGTGAGAGAGGAAAAAAACTAACAAAGCACAATGTAGTGGAGTGGAGGAAGAATGTTTTTACTGCAGAAATAAAAGAAGATAAAAGATTAATTTGCAGAAAATTCACGTTGTTTTGACAATGTTAATAGTAGTTATTACAGGTATGAAAAAGGAATGGTCAAAAGAAAGGCTTGCATTGTATCCAGGTTTATACTTCCTCATAACCTAGACAACAATGAGGCTCATACAACATGATAATTTTAAATATAAGTTTTTATGCCGTCGTTATCTGAAATATAGATCCAGAAAAGTGTGAAAAGCTGAGTATCTTTGAGTCGAAGCTAAAACCAATGTGTTTAGAGTTTCCTTTGATTTAATAATATTTGAAACATCATTCATTTTAATCTTTATTCCAATTCTTCATCAATTCCTTTGCTATAAAACTGCTATGAACTGTTTTGGGTTTTATAATTTATGACCTTATGATGCAAAGCAGTTTGAATTGCTAAAAATGTGCTATGCAAAAAGTTTTATTTATTGCCTTATTGATGTAAGCAATGACTGCAGTGCACTCTGCAGACATCCAATCAGCAGAGAAAAAGTTTACCTATTTGCACACAAGCCATGTTTTAAGGACCAGTATAGGCAATTTGCATCAACCACATGTTTAGATTGGATGTTTTATGCATAATATGAAATATTAAAGGCCAACCCTTGAAACTAATAGGTTTTACAATTCAAGGACAGGAGTTACAAAAACAAAGACAAGCATAGTAGTTGGAGATATATAACCAACTGTTGTTATATGTCCTGTCTGCTCTGCTGCAGATAGGAAAGCTCTGCAGAGGGTGTTAGTGTTAGCTTCACAGACATTTACACTTCCAGATGCAGGAAAAGGTCCACCTGCATCAGGAAGGATCCCACCCACCCAGCACACTCACTTTTTGTCCCGCTCCCCTCAGGCAGGAGGCTGCAGAGCATCAAGTTTAAAACCACCAGACTGAGAAACAGCTTCATTCCTGAAGCTGTGAGACCCTCGAACTCCACCTGAACAACCACTGCACTGACACTTTAGATGGACATACATACCCGCACTGAGACACTTTACTCCCTTATATTCTGTATATTTTCTGTATATTTTGTGTATTACATTCTATTTTATTTATTTTACTTTTTTTACTTTATTTTATCTATTTTAATATTAGCTCTTGGGTGGAACTGGACCGTGAGAATACAATTTCGTTCCACCTCATGTACCATGTACAATGTGTTGAAATGACAATAAAGTCTCCTTGAATCTTCCTTGAATCATTGAATCCTTAAAAAAACAAAATTTGATATTTGCCCCATGGCTTCATTTGATTTTGTGTAAATTTTAAAAAACTGCAACAAGGCAATGCTTCGAAATTATTATTATTATTATTTATTTTTTTATTATTATTATTTATTATTCATAAACCTTCTTTTTAGGATCTGACTATACAGAATAGTTTGGCACATGCCTCCTGTTCTTATTCAATATCAATTAGGAGATTAAAAGTGACCATAATTATAAACATAGTCTAAGGAGATACTTTTTAGTAAAATCTCAGTTTAGTTTTTATTGACAAAAGCCAATTAAATCAGTTAATGAGAGCATATGTTTTGGGAATACAGCCATTCTGAGTACAGTTTAGGTGTGAAAAAAAAGAACAGACAAAAGCAGGAAATAAAATGGACAGCAGTTAACAGCATATTCATTATGCTAATTTGTAAATGGCATTATATTGAGCACACAGAGGGAAGCAGAGGTCTAGTCAGCATCTGAGCAGCTATCCGCAATGAAACAGCCAAACTCCAAGAAGATATCAGGATTATGGCCCCGAGGGACGAAGTGCTCACTGAATGTCTCAGTCGGTGGAAAGTGGAGAGAGGGAGCTGAGGGAACAATCACCAGAGCTAAAACCTCTGCATGGGACGTGCCACCAACAGATAGCTGAACTAACTGATATGACCAATTCATACCGATGGCTAAAGAGGTCTGGACCGAATGATAGCACAGAAGCTCTGATCGTGGCAGCACAGAAAAAAGCCTTGAGCAGCAGGAGCAATACAGTATTATCTATCGTGCCAGGTAAGTTACCAGGTGCTATGCAAGGAGGCTATTTAAAATTGGTATCAGGGTGTAAACTGGACCAGGGGATTAGAATTTCGTCCCACCTCATGTACCACATGTGATGTGATGACAAATAAAAATTCCTTAATTCCTTGATTCCTTGATTCCCAAAAACAGCTTCCTTTAACAGGTTTTAAGACATTTGCAAGACGGGAACTCATACAACACCAGGATCGGGCTCTTGGTTTAGTCTACAGAAGCATGTGGGCCTGAATGACTTACAGGTCTCAGGACACAAGAAAAACATTATTTTTTTTGTACTGAAAACAGTCATGCAGCTACCAATAGTAGTCTTGCAAATACTGACAGATTCACTTGACTAACTGAGCTAAAGCATAATAGTAAAAAGATTTCTTATAATAAAGATGAGTGAAAATCCTCATTAATGTATTTTTTAAGATGTTTCAAAAACATTAATGTTTATTTAATTAGTTGTTCTGTAAACAAGATTAACATTATTTTGGATTCTGTAAGATTAGGTTGATTACAATTCAAATCTGGAACCACTCTACAATCATTTAGCTTGTTGTTTTATCATTTATTACGTCTGGACTATCAATAGTTAGTGATTTCTTGATGCAATAAGACTTTGTGTAAAAAATCCAGTGTTGTGACGAATTAACGTTAAAAGTGGACAGCAAATTATTATAAAGTTCAGCACAAAAATGTACAACTTTTCTAAATTTTACAGCATCTTAAAAAGCTGAATTTCCTACTAAAACAACTACTGCAGTTAATTTTACTGTAATCTGTATAAAAGGCCATCTCCAGGTCTAGTGGAGATTGTGTGCCAACAGTTAGCTTCAAGTTGGAAAAAGAAATAAATGATTGCCTGCAGTGAGTACAATAGCATCAAAGTGGTGAAGTTTTACCAGAAAACAAAAGTGATGACAGTGAGCTTCTGGGCTAGTAACCAGAAAGAGGAGTACTTACAAGTTCTTATCTCCCTCTCTTTCTGCAGCTTTCTCTTCCCCTTCCTGACTCGTCCCTCTCTACACATCAGCACTTCTGGTTCTCATGTACATGTGTACACAGGAGGGAAACCTGAGTAGGATCAAATTCCCCCCCGGTTTCTGCTGCCAAATTTAGTGCCAGCAACTCGAAGCGTGCAGATAAGAGTTCTTGAGCATATGTAGATTTTGCAGTTGTACACAGCCTCCACATAAGCAGGTATTTGGTTTGGAATGAAGAGACATAAAAGATTTTTAAAGGCAAAACATTCTCATTGTCATTAGAGGTACTGGAGTTACATTCCAGTTTTCTATCCTGCCATATTTAAGCAGCATACTGAAGTGATCAGTGAATAATTTTAGTGCAATTTAGTTTGAGCAGCAAGTATGATTAGATAAATTTTGTTTGTTCAGTCTGAACAATTGTCGGACTGAACTCGGCCAGCTCTGTCCGTAAGGAAGCACGGCTCTTTTATGGCTTCACCTCACATTGGATTATTCCTCCTCACCGAGTACATTTCAGGAGCAGGAAAAAATCTCATGAATTACTACCAGGGCTGCAAAATGCAATATGCGTGCATACAACGTTGATGTCATAAAGGTACGATGACTGCCAATAATTTCCAAATATCGATAGTTTAAAGTATACCTATAAGAGTATAATTTAGCCTGTCCCAGGAAGTATCACAGTAGCGAGATACCGACACCTGACACAGATGATGGTCCCCAACATACTAAAGCTAAATGTGCAATGGTGTTGCTAGCTAGAAGAGATTAAAATGAGACCATTGAGAATAAGATAGATTTATAGCAAGTGATAGTAATTTGTACACAAATAACACTACAAGATTTTCCAATTTTGCGCAGCACTAGTTATTACTGCTAGATATAAATCCTCATCTGCACACCAAAAGAGGAAGTTACCAGTATTTGGGGCTGAGAATCTGTCAGAGGTCTCTTGTCAATTCGACAGAGCCAGAAGTCAGTTTGTTGCCACATTTTATATGCGATTGTTAGAGAATATCTTCTTACAAAGCTGTATGCAGTCGTAAAACAATAGGAAATAAAATCTCCAGTTGCCTCCATGTAGACATGTTGTTTTTATTCAGCTTTTCTCAAAAGAGCTAAGCTTTCAGCTCATTTGATTTATAAACATCATTCTGATAATGTAGTGAAGTTAGGGACCTTGAACTAGCCAAAAGCTGAATACTTCCAAAACAAAAGACTTCAATAGCAACTGTGGATATGCCACACAAATGCTAACTACTAATCTGCACTGATATTTTAACACTGACAACTTTTGTGAATGTTACCATTGTAAATGATTTTTTTATAGAATTGAGCGATGTTCATATCGTTAGTGCTGCCAAATATTAGAAAATCTTGCGATGATATTAAAATATAATATTGTCTTATATTGTGATGACTTTATCAGTTGCTAAATGTGCTCATTTTCTTTTTTAATCAATTTTTCATTTCTGTTTCCATTACTCTGTGATGTTTACCAGTTTTAGCAATGTCATTATTTTTCAGTATTAGCATCTGCTGGGATGAAAATCTCTCCAACTGGATAGATATTACATCATCAGGTAAAATGCTAGTTGTTATTACTTTATATATTAGCCAAGAAGTAAAGCAATCCAAACAGTCCATTGTGGTGTGAATGATGCTAGAGCTAGTATTATTAAGATGACAATGTAGTTCTGAAATATTGTGTCGATTTATATGCATTAATATATGATTACAAATTAGACATTAACTTGGTCCTAAGACATCGTCTTAGCTTAGGGGGAGAGTTAGGTGGGTTGGTGGAGACATGCCCAAGGTAGCAGCTAAAACACAATGCATACAAAATAAAAAATGAGTTAAAGTTTTTTTATATAAACTACAAAAAAGGCTTTATGTTTAACAATTCCTCAAAAAGAAAACAAAAGGGTTTTGTTTTATCTCAGAATTAAGCAGCTCCAGATCCACGAAAGATGTTTGTAGAGAATCAGTACAGAAAATTATAAAGAAACTTTTTCATTCACAAGCCTGCAGTTTAGCTCAACAACTTAGGCCTTGATTTTAGACTGCATCAATGGAGTATGAAAGCCCATCAGCAAACCAGCAAAGGATTGTAAGAGGTGGTAAAATACTTAAAATGTACTCTACTAAACATAAAACACAATTTTAAATTGAGAGCAAGCTTACATATGATTTTGTATATTTGTCTTTGACCCCCCCGATCAGCCTGATAGTGTCTGACTATCATGCTGATAGACTGACTGTACCTCAGCCGATTATAGTGAGAAGTAGGTCCTAAAACATCGATACGCAGCTTACTGAGACAGGGAAAATAGTCTGATTGAATGAAACCATAGACTGGTATTGTGGAGCAAATCCTCAGACAACAGCTTATAGTCAATCACCTTACCAAACACAAAAAAAGCCTTCACACAAAGCTCCAAGGCTAGACAGTTTTTTTTTTTTTTTGTTTGTTGTTTTTTATTTATTTATTTTTTCGTAGACTACAGGTAAATGTCAGAAAATGACAATATACTCTTATTTACCTATTTCCACAGCTAATAAAACGTACAATTCATCATCTCTAAATTTGTTTTAAATTTTTAATAAGACTAAATATTCAATGCAAAATAAGTAACTAGGACCTTACAAAAATAAATGAATCCTCTATGCATTCAATACTTTGTTGGGTCTGTTATTGCATTAATTACTGGATCCGTGTGGCGTGACATGAATGAGATAAGCCTATGGTTCCACTGAAGTTTAACGCAAGCCCAGGTCGCTCTAATATCAGTGTTGTCATTATCAGCATTGTTGAATCTGATTTCTTTCATGTTTTTCTTCTCAATAGATTCCAAATTGAGTTTTGGTCAATCCAGCTTGCTGGAAAATCAAACACAGAACCACAGTCCTTCTGGAAAATGAAATTAGTATTTCCTTAAACTTGTAAGGAGAAGAAACCATAAAAGAAAATGACTAAAGAAGCTAGCTCTTTAGGTTTCTCTAAGCAAGCATATTAATGGCATGTAGTAGTCTATAGAAATGTTAATGAGATTTGTAAAAAATAATCAAGCAGCCCTAAAATATGAATTACAGTCAAAGTTAAAGTTGGCTAGCAATGTTAATGGACACAGATTTGATTTTCCCTTAGCATGTCAACAACCTGCAATATTAAACGCGCCAGATCCTACTTTTATTATAATTGTATACATTTTAAATAGTCTATAGAATCTTAAGTGTAAGACAAAAGACAGAAGATTTTGTCCTATGATAGCCTATGAGATATCCAGGATGTACTCTGACTTTCCTGCACTTCTCTACCCTGTGTTTAGGGCACAACGTCACAGTTTCTACTACACTTGAGCACCTGCATGATAAAATTCAGTGTTTCTCCTGTTCCCCACAAATTTAAACGAAGGTATATAATTACTTTCCAATGTAAAGCCAACAGAATCACATGATCTGCAAACAGCAAAGATTTTATCCTGAGGCCTTCTTCTCACATCTTGGCTCCACCTGGAATGTCTTCCCATATCAGTTATGAATAGATATCAGCCTTACTATTTTAAGGAAAAGGGAAAAATATAGGGGTATGTAAATTAACTTTTGTTTGAAGTCTAAAATGTCTAAGATACCAATTAAAAACAAATAGGGAATTAAATCTAGCCCTTTAAAAATATTTTGTTCATTGATACAGTACATAGTATTTAGTACTGTCCTAGGTATTAATGTCAACTTTACATTATTTTCCGTTTTAAGTGAAGTACAGACATTTAATTTCATATATTTAGAGTAATTATCACTCCTAGGACTGGCACTGTAAAAACATTGCTCATTTAGGGAATCTGTGGACAGGACTAAACATACATAGATCTCTAAATAAACTAAACAAATCTAACTATTGTCTCGATGCTTTCATCTGTTGGCTGCTCTGTCGAAAGGGGAACAGCACAGAGCAAGGATAGTGAAGGCACATTGCTACCCAACTTCACACAGAGTGACAGCTAGTACCTTTAGAAAAAGTGTCTATGGTACCACCAAAGGGAATGAGAGGATAGGCAGTGAAAAGTTCAGCCTTCTCATCTTGGCTTACCATCGCTCTGATGGCAATAATCTGACAGCTGATGCACGCCCAGCCTGTCTCCCAAGACTGTTTTCCACTCTTCCCCCCTCACTTTTTATCTTTACATTACAATTTTTTGGCTTTCATATTTTCTACTGTAGCCGTTTTCTTTGAGTGTTTCATCAAAAGGATCAAAATATTGCTCACCAAGAAAACAAAAGCACATCACTAAATGAACAAATTCCAAAACAAACAACTCACACACAGCAGTATCGGATCATAGATTATTAGATAAGAGATGAAACGCACAAGAGGAGGATGACTTTGGATTTTGTTAAATATCTAAATGATATAATCTGTTAGAAAATTAGGAAGATCTTATACAGTCAAACTATTCTTTGAAAATAAGTTAAAATGTTTGACCAATAAGACACTCTTACTGTGCCAGTTTAATTTCTGAAAAATCTTATGACATCACCAGTTGCATTACCTCACTCACTGCCAAGCAACAAACAGCTCATTAAACTAATTGAAAGGCTGCATAAGTTAAAAGGCTTGGGTATGTCACTAGTGAGTGATCAATTCATTGACTCACTGATTTAGGGAGTGGTGCGGTGGTTTGCAGCCAAACATAGCTAATGCAGATTTCCTTGCACTGTCATAGCATGTCTATGATTTTCTTGCCTCTCAAAAGACATGTAAAACAGAAATGTCCAGATGTGTGACCAAAAATAACCAAGTACCAAACAATTAATCTAATGGAAATTTCTTGTCATGCCTGTTAATATGATTTTCAATGTTGTCCATAGAGAATTATAGCCAACGACTTATGTTCGGAAATACAATCTTCAGTCGTGCATTTACATCTGCTCAGTGGTCTGTGGTTACTCAGTGTGGTAGATGTACCGACCAACAATTTCACTCTGGTACCCAAGTCGACAAGTAACAATCATGGTCAGACATTTCTGGGAAAACTCATTTAGTGTGACTGTTATTGCAATGGACGTCTGATTTTTGTTCTCTACACATTAACATATTTCCTGCTGCATCCATTCCGTGTCCTCTCTCTCTTTTTAAAGTCTAACTTTTATAATGACCACATTAACACACATAACTTCTTCTGGATTCATTGCAGGGTTGACATGTCTGCTGGAACTGCGTCTGATGAGATTTTTCTGCGGCAAAAGGACAAGCAGTCTGGCATGTTCCATCATTAAGTGTGACAGGAGTTACTATCATTTTGATGTTGCACAGTGTGACACATTTAAATGCTGTATGACTTCTGACTGGGAAATAGAGCTGCACAATATTGAGAAATCTTCTAGCGGCGTTTGACTGGTACAAGATAGTGATAAAGATCCACTTTTCTAACTATTCGTTTCTTACAGCCATTATAAAGTTTCCAACACTGGTTGGGATTTTTACGCCTTCAGTGCTCTTTCACATACCAGGTGTTTCTGTTTAATCCTGCAGGCTCCTATTGGCATGCAATAACATTAATTAGTCACAGTTTTAGTATAATATCAAAAAACTATTTCCCAAAAGTTCTTGTTGTTATTTTAACATTTTAAAGAGTACTATTGTCTTCCCACATATTTGCTTGCCATGTTTCACCCATTATGTCATATGACTGCGATAAAACCTTGGCAACTGAACTATTTACTCTCGCCTGTATAATTGGAAGCGATGGACAATTTATTCTGCATCTTTTACCAAAATGATAATTGCTGACTAATTAACTTACTTTTTCTCATCTCTCAGTTATGGATCAAGCACCTGAGCAAAACTTAATCTAAAAATCTATTTACAAAGAGTTCTTTATATACTAAAAATGTATATTGTTAACTGGACCTATATAAAGGTTAAGTAATGGCACTTTAATTTTGAAATAGGAAGCTTGAGCTAACTCTGTTTCAATTCTGCATTAACAATATACCACTATATTAAACTACCGTTCCTTTATACTATGCATATGCCAATATTCACTTTGTGCACAATTATTAGACAAATGAGTATTCTGACCTTAGTATAATATTTATCAGCATATTATTCAGCTCCAGGCTGGATAAACATGAATGCTTAATGGACTAATTTAATTATGCAAGGTAATTTGAGCATCATTGAAATGAGGGAAGTTGTGGATTGAGTAGGTGATAGTTCTCTATCAATCGTACATATTTTAAAGCACAGTGGTTAAAAACAAACACATTAAACCAACTGAAATGTCAAAATTTACTAGAAGTGTCAAAGGAATGCAGCAGAGTGTTAAGATATTGGAGGATGAACACATATTTATCAGGGTTACAAGAAACATGTTGAAAAAAAGGACACAAATTCAATGATCTTAAAAAGAACCAGGTGTAAAGCTACTAAAATCTAGAATCTTCCAGTTTTGTTATATTTTAAGCCTGCAGTCTACCTGGACTATCTACAAGTAGATCATGATCACTGCTCATACAGGTCCAAGGTATGAAAGGCTGAAATCCGACCACCACTGAACAAGACCCATAAGTTGATTTGACCAAGAAATACCTCAAGACACATTTTTCAAAGGTTTTCTGGAATGAGAATGGTGATCAGAATCAGTGGACAAGATTGATGGACCTTTGGCTGGATTTGTAATAGGCAACAAGCTCCCATTCAAGTTACATGGGGGAAAGTTGGAGATTAGATACTATTTTAGGCTTGTATTATAAAAGAAAATCTCCCTGGAATTTTTTTAGGTTTACTCAAAAAAGACACATTCTTCAAGAAGTCTGAGTCTTTAAAAAGAAAAGGATTTTGAGTTATGAAAACCACATACATACAAAGTACTCCTTTCCATGGCTAAAAAGTAAAAGCATTGATAATGAAAAAACTTGTGACATGGTGTCCCTGCTCACCTCATCTGAACCAAATTGAGAACTTGTGGGCCATTTTTTAATGGGAGATTTCCAGTGAAGGAAAACTGTCCTACTCTGGGTGGCTGTGGTTGCTGCTGCGAAAGTACTTGATTGCCAGTAGATCAATAAACTTCATAATTTGATCAATTATCCCTTATTGAAAAAAATGAGATAAGCTTTATGTTTTAGAAATGTTTATTAAAAAAGTTTTGACTTGTTTGTTTTTTTATGTCTCACTTAAAGAAAAATTTGAAAGGCAATATAGGAAAGAGTGTGTTTTTCATTTGGTAGCAAAAGAATATTTTTGAGTCAAGAAGTGGGAGACAAACTGAAACTAAGAGTGGCAGGTTATTTTATTATACATTTAATTTATTTATGGAGATGTCATTTCAAAATAATCGTTTGAAAAATAAAAAATGATAATAGTAATAAATATAGTAAAATCTGCATCATTTTGACAGTCGTATAAAGAGAAGTTGGGGAGGACTGCTCGCCAAGGACACAAAAAGGCTTTCTTGGACAGCAGAGCACCCGCCATCTTCGCTCCATCTGCTACATGAAACAGTTTAGCCAAAAGCACAAGTGTTGAGATAAGTGTGGCCTGGCCCCTGTTTTTGGCCATTAGGCATTTGATGCATGTCTTGGGGAATGTCACACTGGGAGGAACATGTCGCCCAAGCAGCAGGAGGCCGTAATGACTTGCTGAAGTTCATATAAACAGATCAGTCACAGCAAACGGTTCAAAACTGTGCGCAGCACATCCAAGAAATAAATGACCGACTGTTCTAACAGTTGATTTAGTAAGTATCAGTGATATTAAGATTTAATTTATTTTCTCTTTTAATTAAACTTAAACCTGATTAACACAATAATCCATGCATCTGAGTTCCTTGGTCATACAGGTGGAACAAGTGTAAATGCCTTTTATATCTAGAATACAGAGACAATTTCAAGGTGATACAAAATTACCTGTGCCAAGGAGAAGTTACCATTTTAAACCACATATTAAATTGTTAGATAGACTACTGGTTTGAAACCCATTCTTAGAAAAAGGAAACACTTCAGCTCCATCTCCAGAGAGAAAAGAGAGAGAAAGTTAAAAGAATGAGATGTTGAGAGAGAGCTAGGGGAATATGAAATCACAGGCTTTTTCTTTGAATGCTATTTGAATATCAAACAAGCACACCTCTTTACTATCTCTTCAGTTTCAGTGTTTAACCAATACTGCTTTTGTAGACATAAATCAAAATATTTTAAGCCCTGATTTACAAGACACGTATGATGAATACTTCAAACATCGCATCTCTCCAGTTTTACCTCCGTTCCATGTTCTGTGCAGTTTTGCCGACCTTTTATCCTCTTCCTCCTCCTCGATATGTGTCATTATTTTTCATTTGTTAGCATATCTGAAATCATTGCTGCATCATTAATATCATCCTAAAGGGTTCAACAATGTTAAATAACCGCTCAGTGCAATCACCCAGACTAAAAGGAATAGGAAAGAAAGTTTTCTTGAGACACCCACAGGGATCATTTGGACATACTCAAAGAAATGAAAAGGTTTTCACTGTTGTATTATAATTGTAATTAGAAAATTATCCTGTATATGCATTATTCTTTTAAAGGCTAAGTTCACCAGACTTTGCCACTGGTACTTTTTGGTAGCCTTTAAAAAATTCCTATTGGTCCAGCAGTTATGAATCTTAAATTCCACAATTCCATTTGCCATCCATAGGTCTGATTAGCTCACTCATGCAAATCCATTCCACATGAGTAAGTGCTGACTTGATAAGACTCTCAGACATCAAGCACACACAACTAAGCGCCTAAGTGACAAAAACAATCGACTCATGCCAAATTACACACACTGACACATTACGCACGCATCTGTGTGCTATTCTGTTGAGTATGATAGGCTTCAATGTGGTGTGTGTGCAGACCAAGAACCAAAGCACCGCAACGTTTCAACACTGTAGTTACAAAAACCTTCCGACTCGTATGATTTAATCCACATTATACATGCCGACATCCTCCATGGCATCACCATTTTAAGCCCCGGTCAAACAAATCAACTGTAGGTCATTATAAGAGAGCGTATTACTGCAGCTGCATTGTGTGAGGCACAAATGCATCTTAAGCGTATTTGCTGTAGAGTGCTGCAAGGATAAAATGTGGAAAAAAGGCACTTGATGATACCAACGCGATGACATGTAACCTGCACTTTTCATTATACATTCGGCACCACAGATGTGAGGTTCTAAAACCATTTTTAAAACACACCAACCTCATGTGCTACTAAAAACAACCTACCAGGGATTGCAGATGGGTTATTATCTCAAAGTGATGCATTGCTCCTAACATTTGTTCAAGGAAAGCCTAGATCTGTTTAGATGTTATTTTAGACTGACAATAAATCTGTAAACATGTTTTTATCCATTCTATGGTGGGGATGTTAAAGTGACAGAAGGCTGACTTTGAACTAGAGTTAGGTATGTACTCCCAACAGTTAGGTTTAGGGTTATGGCCAGGGTTAAGCTATAGAAAGTAATTAAAATTAATGTACACCAATGCAAAGTCCTCACAAGGATAATGAAACAGAACACGGTTGTTTTAACAATATTTATTTAAAATATATAACAAAAGAGAAGGAGTAAGCTGATCTTGGTAATTACATTGCGAAAAGCGGCATTGGTTTTAAAGTTTTGCAGACATTTAACCTGTTTAGATTAACACACCTGGGGGAAAAACATCCCTCTGTTCCGAAATCTGTGACAGACAAGTCTATAAATCAACTTGACCTCCAGACACACATCTTGAGAAATTTAACTTAATAAAAGGCTTTTCTAATTCAATCAAATCCTCATATTCAAGTGGATTGCAGATCTGTAAAAAGAAGCCTTGACCCCAAGACATTCCTTTTATGTCAAAAAAGAAAAATGCTTCCTGTCTACATTCTTTAACACAAGAATTAGTGCCATTCTCATATCAACCGAGTCACAAGTACACAATAATGTGACCACGCAAAATATTTTTTCATAACATAATTCTCCTGGGAGTACTATAGTGGTTCAGGCCAAGACATTAAGCCTCAATTTGCCTTTAAAAAATATAATTTTGAGTGCAGACTATAGGAAAGGTTTTAAATTACGAAACCTAATAATTGATGTCTGTTTAAATAATTATAATATAGTCTTACCAACACAGAGATGGCTTTTGGTTCACTTGTTAAATTGATAAGGAGACTAAAGGGGCAGCAACCAATCAGAAACTTTAAGCTTCGTCTTTGAAAGAGAGCAGAAAATAATTAATTTCAGTGTTCCACAGCTGTTCATTATATATACAGTACTCTGACAATAATCATTTAACTGGTCAAACAAAAGGTTTTTCCCAACATGAACAACAGTCTGGGAAGACATACCAAATTCAGAAGCCTAAACACTTGACCCACAGGTTGATCCCTTCAAATATGGAGTTTCAGTCTGTTTTCAAGTCGAGGCAACAACTCTTGAAACTTTTGCAAACTGCTGTGTTCGTACTTTCACAGTCTCTGTCCATGAGGTTTACTTGAAGCTCTGATCGGAGAACAAACTTAAAAACCCTATGAGCTTAAAATGGCAACGTGAGCGCTCGATACTTAAATAAATAAATACACAAACTTAAAGTGCTTACAAATAATTTTACATGCACAACCCATTTGCAGTAAACTTAAACATGCAAACAATGTTTTCTCTCCTTCACAGGCTGAAACTAATTTAATAAATACTTTTAAGAAGTCAGCACTAAACGCCTATAAATTCAGTTATTTGCATTTTGTTGTCTCCAAGAGCCATAAAACAACAGAATTATATTGACTGTAACTGTTAATTCAAGTGTGAACACAATACGAGTCTCTGCTTCCATTGGCTGTCAGTTGAACTGTTAATCCCTCTTCATCTCCTCCTTGTGAAAAAGAATAACATGGCAATTAAGAGCCTGCTTCCTAAAGCCATATGAACAGAAATAGGATACTAAAAATGCATCTGGGTTTTGAATTTCTGGACAGCAGAGGACAGGTAAAGTCCTCCTTTTACCTTTATCCTCACAAAAATCAGCACAAGGCACATTTTTTTTTAACGAATTGTAAGAAGAAAAAAATCCCAAAAATGACATATATCATATAATTGGGGTATTTCAAATATATATTTCTCATCAAATCTGTCCCATCACAGTTTCATGAAAATTGGATCATTTGACTAACAATACAAGTCACTAATAGGCATTCTGCAGAGACAAGGTAGTAAACCATTGTTCGATGATTTTAATGTGTTTAACCAGGGAAAGAACGAAGAAATGCAGGATAAACCGACACTGATGCCCTAAATGGTCTCTGAGTATGGGTCTGTAGGACACAATCTCTAGAAGAAAGGCCTGACAAGGTTAAGGAGTAACTGCCAAACCAGACAGTTGTTCAGAGTTATGTCTGCAAGCATGGCCATAGAAAGTTAAGTAAAAGGATAGAGTGGCAGAAAAATGTGTTCCAGAATAAATCCACTTTTGCTCAGTGGTCCAAAGTCCTCTTTTTGAACAATTGCTTCCTTCTACTGACAAGCTTTGCGCAGAGCCAACAATAAAGATGACATGAAGGCATTTTAACTCTCTCCTACAAGTGAAACTTTAGCATTTAAAAATAATCTAAGGATCCTGTGTATAACATTACCGACAAACTGCCAGACTAGTTAAGGTTAATCATAATTAAGATGATGTTATGTTATGAAGATTTTGGAGGAGATTATAAGAATTACATGTGCTTTTATATGCTAAAAACAGAGGCCACCTATAAAATAGTGTTTTGATTGATATTGAATTCAATCTCTCATTTTTTTTTGTTTATTTTATTTTTTTTACCTACGTTTTGTTTTTCTAGAAAACAAATACGAATGACAAGAAACAAAAAATAAAACTTATTTCAGTCATCTTTTGACCTGAACTCCAGGTCCAAATATTCTCGCTCTACGAGATAGCGTAACTGTTGGTGGGCTCATTTTGAAATACACAAACCCAATAAACTGCACAAACCCAAAACATCTAATTTTTTACAAATTAAGTGTAAAAATCACCTAGCGCCAGATCTTTTTTACAGTTGTTTTATGTTTTTTGTTTCGTTTTTTATTTTGTAATTAAGAGACTGTGTGATGCAGTGTGAAAACACGTTTCACATTTTCGTTGATAGTACACTGTAAACCTTGTTTTTTTTAGGATTTAAAGACCATTTATGTGGTCTCACTTTCTCTTCCACTTTGCCTTGGCATGAAAACGACAATGAGTGATCGGCTCCTTCTAATGTTGCCATATTCTGTCACCTCTTGGTGACTTATTGTCTCTTTTCTCCCTCTCCCTACGGAGCTCCTGACCTCTCCTTTCTCCTATAATAAGAATGGATGATAGCTGCAGACCCCTCCCTATTTCACATTATTTTCTCCCTGCACACACTTTCACCCCTCTGAAACACACAAACACACATATGTTATATCTTTCTATCATCACAAGGACTTTTTGTATTGACTTATGTTCATTTTTCATTAATTTCTGTAGCCTAGCCATGACCATTATCCTAGACCTAACCATTACCAGCACACACCTAACTGTAAACCTAAATTCAGTTCATATTTTTCTCTTAAACGTAAACCAAAACCAGCAATACTCAAGGGGCCTGCTTTTTGGTGGCTATAAGGAGCAGTTAGTTCTCACAATGTATGATTTGTTAGAAAAAATGGGACAAACAAAGCCCAAAACACACACAAACACAGACACAAAAGCTTCAAAATCTTGCTCTGGTTACATGTTTGATGCAGAACAGTCAATGTCAACCAAGTATTCGGTTGTTTAACTGTTTTAAAGAGAACGATTCATGTAGGATCCATGGATCTTTTAATACAAAACCATATCCTTCAACTGATTTATTTTGTTGTCGCGAAATTCATAGTTTGGTTAACAAAACACCTTTTAGCTACACAATGTGCAGAGACTTCTGCTCCTTACTCCATGCCAAAATAGTTTAGCTGTTTGTGAGAAACTTTCCTTAAGCTGCAGAGTAGATACGGCAGGAGTAAGGTGCGGAGGGGGTGTACTCTAACTGACAGCCAATCTAGGCCAGTGTCAAACCACAGCTTGTACTCTGCACCTCCACTGAACCTCATTTCCTCAGTCTCTGTCCATCTATTTGTCTAGACAGTGTTAGATTAAAATAGAAACCATTTTTACTTTCATTTGTTCTCCCCTTTCATTTATATCTTCCCTCTCTTACCAAATTACTCCTTCTCTTCCTCCTCTAAAAGTCGTTTCCATTACCTTGGCCAATTCCTTCCCCAACTCTGTTTTATTGTTATCACGTCTCTTTCACCTTTACCTAATTTCTCCACTCTCTCAACCTGTCTCTCATTCCATCAGAGTTGACATCCAAGGCCAAGGTCGCACTGACAGCGGGCTGCCTCTGATACAGACAGACTTCACTTTTTCTTTGGCCCTCCAGGTAAAAGCATCTCCAACTTTTACCCTTACTGTAAGTAGAGGGGTCACTACTTTAAACCGTGAAAATCTCTTAATTGAAAAACACAGGTGTTGTAATACATATAGTTGTGATTTAAAGCTCTGTATTGTAATTCTGTACAGATTTGGACAACAGCCTAGAAGGTTTAACAATTTGTAACAACCACAACACAGCAGCAAAAATGTAACAAAAAAAGAAAGCCCAAAGGATAATGAGGCTAAGCATATGGCCCCAACTACGACAAAATAGTTTTAACACATAGTAATGTGTTAGAATGCACCCGTCAAGATACAGATAAATGCAATAAAGAACGTGTGGTTTGATTTGGAAATTCCAATATATACAATGTGACCAAGCTAAATTATTTTTAATAGTAAGGCAGGCAGTATCCACAGTTAAGTAGTTTAAAGCCAAAATGCATATGTGCAAGGAGGTCCTTGGTTCAAATACCTTTGCTCTTTTTGCATGAAGCTTGAATGTTGCCCATGCAGGAGGAAATTGGTTTCTAAGGGTACTCCTCCTTCCTCCTACAGTCAAAAACCTTGATTGTTAGGTCAACTTGTGTCCCTAAACTTAGCCTGGCCATGTATGTCTGCATGATTGTTTGTCTTGTGTGTCTCCATGTTTCGCTGTGATGGACTGGTGACCTGTCCTCTTGGCAATGCTAAAGATTTGCACGAGCCATCACTCTCCACCATTCTCCCCTGGCAAGGACGCACGGGTATGCACAACGGATAGAAGGACAATCAGAACCCACATTTACATTTCCTGTGGTGTATCATGTAAAACAGCAATGACATACATTTAAATAAGTGTTGTCATTATGACAAAAGTCTAAAAATGTAAATTGATATGAAGTCAATTTTGTTTTATTGTAAGGGTGAAAACTTCACCTCAGTAAACTATTTAGGAGATTCTATCTTCTAATCCCTGGTACAGTAAAAAAAAAAAAAAAAAGCTTGAATGCAGTCTTTCAAAATCCCATGGATGAAAAGGAAAATGTGATGCCCTCATTCTGCACTGAAAACAGAACTGCTGTGCCCCATAAATCACCAAAGTATTTCCTCTGCTGTAGAAGTTCCAATGTTGCACATGCCATCAGACACAATTTATGAAGTTGAAAAAAGCTTACATAGATATTCTGTAGCTACCTTAAGTGCACTAAGAGGCTTGGGCTTAATACGGCATGACCTCATCACTACATTTACACCATGACCTGACAAAAGACCGGCAGCCCAAACATCAAAGGACTCCAGTCAGCAGTTCTTCCGCTAAGTTTTGATTATACCAGAATCCAGTCTGACCTTATTTAAAATATATAAATCAATAAATCAGTAAAGCTCACTGCAATAATAAACCCCTATAACACAGAATAAAACGGAGGGAAGCAAAATAGTTATTGTGGTTATCACAAGGAGGTCTAAAATAACATATAGTTATCCTCATAAAAGGCCCTTTTAACTGACTAGATTAAATGACATTTTGCATAAAAAACTTAAAACTTCATCAAAAGAATAACATGGAAAAACAAACAACCTTTGCCTTTTTATAAGAGGCTGCCCTGTCTGGGTTGTTTCATGCGTGTTCACCTCCTGAGACCAATATTTGCTATTAATTGTTGCACCAACGAGTCGACACTCAAGGCACTGTCAGGGAAATAAACAACAGGGTCAACCACATGCACACGGCTCACCTGTACTCTACCATAAAACACACATGCAATTTCTCCATAGGGAGTTGTTGAGAAGAGCTATACTAACAACATACTTACAGCATACACAACATGCCCTACATATATTTGCATTCATACACAAAAAGTAAGATGACTCTGTAGGGACGTTGTGAGAAGAGAGTGAAAACAGTTCAACTAGGGTACGAAAAAAAACAGACTGCAATCCAAGGTGCTGAAAACCTTTTAGCACTTTGGACACAATTGGCCGATTTTGACAGAAGAATGGAAGCAGAGCTGGCTGATACAGAAATTGTCCAGGCCAATCTCTCCCGCAGACCATATACTCCTCTAAAAACACAAAGCCAATACTATATCAGCTCACCCATTCTATATATTTCTTACCCAGCTTTTGAACTGCCTTGAATAAGGAATCCAGCTAAATATTCCAGCAAAGGAAAATGTCATGTTAGTTTCCTCACCAAACAGAACTGACTTCATAAAGAATTACTGAAAATTGTCACCTTTGTTTGGTATCACACAATAGCTTTCTGTATTTATTGTCACACAATGCCTGAATCAACATTCAGCTATAAGCAACCAAATTCAACAATAAAAGCTGTGTAAAGCCTGTTAAATGGCGTTAAGCCCATGTTGTTTTGTTATTTTGAGTGTTAGCTGATGACGATTACAACCACAGATCTGTTTGGTGTTATCAAAGAAAATACACAAGCACTAATCAAGAATAGAGAATCAGTTTAGTAAATTGGCATCCTTTGTTAACATCAGATTGTGTAATCTCAGATATACTAGAAACAAAAATATATTACCATTTAACAATACAATTGTGTTTAAAGCTAAAGGATGAAGCAATTTGGATGTGGGAACATATCTTTTGTGATCCTTTTCAAGTCCTTACTCAAATAAAAGGAGAGTAACCCCTCTTCTTTGGGCTACACATTGCTTATAGTCAAATGCAGATGGTGTGCTAGCATAAGTGCAAAACATTAGAAGCACACTATTATTAGAAATAATGCTTTACTTTCTATTAACACTGCGCAGCCTATTGATCCTGTGAGAAGACTTCTATTTAAAAAGTCGGTTTCATCTTCCCCAAAGCTGCAGTAATGAAATATGAGAGTTTACACCGGGCAAATAGATGGCTGGAGTTTTCAAGCACAATTAATAGATCTGACGTAATCCATTACCGATATCAGACAACTCAGTGTCATGTCTAAACCATTTTATTTTACATCTAAAGAGGGAATAAATAAAATGTTCAACCGGACGATTGTAACAAAAGTGTCATAAGGATGTTGTTAACCATGGCGACCTTGTTTATAGCAAATATAGTGGAGCTACTATAACTGTCGTGAAGGTTTGCTAATTAACTCAGTGATGCAACACCAAGGGATATGTAGCTGTGTTAAACAGATGAAGCGGTCCTTGTGGTTGTTGAGCTCTCCATGGTACTGAAATGAGTGACGCACACAGGCAAAACTGGAGCTGCCCATTAAAGTGTTCTGAAATTCCAAGAATTTCTCATTTGTAATAAAAAAAAGATAGTCAATTTCCTGATATTAATGATCACCAATTTGATTATTTTGAACCTGCTATTAATGATTACACTTGAAAGAAAAGAGATGCTGGTGACCTTTGTACTGTACTATAAACATGTCGGGGAGGTGAGTCAGAACACTAAAACAATTTATCTAACAGATATTATTGTAACTCATTGACTCAGAGAAATATTTTTTTTCAATTCTCTGGTCCAGTCGACAAAGGGTTTATACAGTCTTTTTTTAAGAAATGTGGTCAACAAAAGCTAAATTGTGCAGAGTTGTTAAGTTTAAGAAATAGAAATCCACCTTAGGTCAAACTATAATTTGCTGTTTAAGAGCCTTTTACCGTTTAAAAACCATCTTTAAAGTTCTAGATGACTCTATGCTGGAACAAGGTTGTTGTTTTTTTAACCCAAGGATCTCTAATAAATCTTTGAGCGTTTAAAATAAATTCCATAATTAGATCAATCCAAACACAGGTTATCACGTTTAAGTAAATATGAGGCTTACGAAAGCAAGTGATAAAACATTGGACCCTTAGCACATACTGGGATTTGGAATCAGAGCCACTTTTAAACAGCTAAAATATGCAAATATTTGACAGCCCCCATTGAATAGGAAGTGGTCCATGCTACTAGATTAATCTAAAATTATTAGAGTAAAATGACCTTCAGAGAAATTAAATAACACCTTTTCAGAGGGTTGTGTAAAAACAATATTTGCCCACATGAACAATATCCAAAATGTAATATCTTTGTCCAGTACCTAAAATATAATATGTCAGCCTTCAATAATTCAGCGTAAACCTCCTGCAATCTGAAATGCTGGATATTTTAGAACAGAAAAATGAGGGAGAGTCTCCGTTTTGCTGAGTGACAGAACAAAACACTTTGACTCGACACTGACTTGCTCTGGGCCACACAGGTGTGACTAAGTCATAGATTCGTGGCTGATGGCACAGCAGGGTTAGTGAGGGAAGAGTGGGTAACTAGAGCAGAGTGCCCGGCTTGCAGATACCGGCCTCCTTGGAGGATATGGCTCGGCAAGAGTGTTAGCTTTCGATCAATAATGCTCAGAAGAAGCTTGATAGGGTTTTGGAGGAGCACACTTTGGGGAAACCTAAGAGGTCTGTAGAGTTTCTGTAATCTGTCTTTGTTTCCTGTGTTTTCCTGGTCTTTAACTCTTTTGTTTTGTTTTCTGTCTTGGTATCTAACCTTGAATCTAACCTTGAATCTGTCAGCTTGCTCACGGTTTCTCATCAGGATTCTGCTTCACATCTAACAGCTGTTTACCTGGTGTCGTAGATGTTCTGTTTATAATCCAATATGCCTGGAACTAAATTCAGCAATTAAACACAACAGTGTGTATTCCTAAATACAGAAAGAGCCTAAAGTGCAAAGCAAAATGTTCTGGCAAAAGTAGAATCTGCCAAAAACATATATGATTCTGCTGCCATTGTGATCCCTGACAAACTTTTCCCGGGAGTTATTGGGGACTGGGAAGCTCATGTCAGCATTCAAGCCGAAGCCCAAACACTCAGGCCAAATGGTGTATTACGGCAGCTTGGACAATGTCAGCACACAAATGAAATGTTGGATGGCTCCATTTGGAATGATAGAGAGATACTCAGCGAGGGACTTGGAAACCTGTAAGTGCTAAACACTACTGATTAACACCATTGATGGGAGGTGCGGCTCTAATCCCTAAACAACCAGACGTGTCTTTATCTAATTTTTGCGCTATTATTTGAGGGATTCCTACCTCAGGCTATGAATTTGAGTACAGGAACATTCACTGAATCAGTAAAAAAATAAAAAATAAGTAATATATTTATATTTTTCCTTAATTTTTAAGTAATTACTAGCTTATCACAGTTTCCGTTTTATCTTCTTAGAGACTGCTGCTTCCCTCTTCCTACCAAACACAGATGATGTTTGCATGATTAAAATGTAGTGCGAGAATGAGAGAGAATGGGGGAGACAGGCAGCAAACAGCCCGAGAACAGAAATTGAACCCGTGTTGAGGAGTACAACTGCTGCACATGGTGCATGCACGCTACCAACTAAGTGCCCCAGCATCATGTTTAAATATCCTTTGTTAAACCAGTTTAGCCCTTATTAATATTTTTATCTTCAGGGGTCAAACAGTATATGTAGAAAAAATAATCTCTTATGATTTCCTCACAGCAATTAGAGCAAGTTGAATCTCACCCTCACTGACCATTTATTGCAAGCGGCAAAAAACGTTTGTCAATAATATGCTTTAGGGTAAACTAAATATTAACAAATATTTGTTCCTAGTCTCTTTAAACATGGCAGTGTTAGCTAGTAACATATATATACATATATGTTACATTTCCATAAAAATATCATCAATTTACTGCCCATGTACCTTAATGTGCAAAACACCTGAGCCTCCCTCCGTCTGTATCTATGTAGGTCTACCTAAGGTATGCTGTGTTTTGAGGTTTTACCAATATTATAAAACAAGGACACAATGATAATGGAGTTGGCATTTCAAAGTAGTTTCATCATTATATAATACTCCTTAATGCAGCCAACAAAACAAACAGGGAGTGCAAACAGCACTGTTTAGAGAGAATAAAGATTACAGATCCTTACATTAACATTGACATTTTAAAGAAGCTTCTAGCATTTCTAATTCCAATATGTTTATCACGGAGTACTGATGGTTCGAAAATAAACTTGCGTTAAATAGTGTTTTCTGTCCCACTGAGGCAGCCTGAATGCACCGCAGATAAACTAACAAATATAGTAGAAAATACCTTTGTCAGCATTTTATGTCACAATGTATCTTTATTTTATTTAGTGCAGTCATATTTTGTGAAAATAGCTAAGTTTTTGTTTTGGTTTTTACTCGGTTAAAATATAAAGGCCAATAACTGCTGAAGTAACATTTGTGATCAGACGAAGATTAGATTTTCCGTTTTCAAAAAGTATCGCCCAAAAAAAGCCTGACTTTGATTCTGATTTTTTTTTTCGCTTAAAAAGCCATCATGCACAAGAAAGACCCTCTCTAGGAGTTTTGTCAAAGATTGATTACGTTCAGTAAAGTTTCTCCTTTGCAATATTTGTCTTAATTACTAGCACTCAACGGAATAAAACACATTTATAATTATAATCAGACTGCACTTTGTTTGCTCCATTACTTCACAGTTGATACAGACAATCTTTGTCTCTAATGCACTGCATAAAAGCAGGGGGTCTGTTCACAGTTGGAATCCTCACAACTTTCTGTATTTTCACTTGAGCAGAATGATTTGTTGCAAATGCTTGATGCACAGTCATGATAAAAATGATTAATTGCATTTAAAACAGTAAAAAAAAAAAAAAACCATTTAAAATAATTCATATATTCATCTCCTTTGCTGTGTTTAAACCAGGTGATAAAAAAATCCATATATGGTTAAGTTAGAATTTTGAAAAGTTATCCTATTTATCTTCCAACTCAGGGGATTTCAACAGTATGGGCAGTTCTAGGTTATTTTATAGGTACTTTAGGATCTCTTCATTTTATTAATAAGTGCTGAACTATCACTACAGAAAATATTACTATTTATTGACACAACCTTAAACCTACGTTTTTTGAAACATGTTTCCGGTCTAAATGACCTGGTAAGTGTTTAGCCTCTTATTTGGATTTTTCTGTTTCTATTGTAATTCCTAAAGATACAGTACACATATTAGTTTTCCTACTAGAGTAGTTCATTTGTTCTGAAGCTGTAAACCAAAAGGACGTTAGATTGTGATTTGAAACAAATCTCATTTTAAAATAGATGTTAATGAAAAAAAACATTGTGTCTGCGCTCATTTCAACTGGTGATGCTGTTTGAAACGTCACATAATATGTTACGTGTTTATAAATTAAACATTTGTGGAAGAAAGCACCATGATTAAGGCCCTGATGAAATGGTATTTTGTTGCATGCGCTGCAGCATGGATGTGTCACAATGAGCAGATTTCGATTTAACGCGGTAAATAATTTGAAAACGTGCGGCAGCACAGACCGGACACGGTCGTTCGCAACTGTTGTTCTACATGGGAAAATCGGGTTTGAGTGTACATGGGTCATACATGATCATTTCCAAATGATTTCGGCCTGTTTTATCTGGTCTTGATTCACATTATATTACTAAAAGCTTTCACTGTGGAGTGTTTTTCTCCAAACAAAATGATAGTAACATGAAAGCAGGCAGCAAAAACACAACAGAACATGTGCGTTTTACTGCCTTTAAATTTTATTGCAAGCAGGACCAGACTATTTCTTCATAAAAATATACTATTGCTTGTGGTTGCTGATCCAACTTCAGCAACCAGAAGTAAAGTGAGACTTTTGCAGTTACTCAGTTTAACAGCTGAACTAAACTACAGAGAATGATGGAGGCTCTCTGGCTGGCCTCGTCTACCCGCTAAACCACCCCCACCCCCAACCCCACTCTTTTTCCCATTATTCTGACACATCTAGCCTTCACACATTTCATCTCTGCATTTTCTCTTTTTTTAAACTGTAAAGTGGCAGCCATAGTGGCAGATCGGCATGATTGTGACATGGGCCTCATTTGCTCCTGACAAATAAGAAGATGAGAGGTGGGGTTGGGTAGTGGAGGGGTGGATCTGCATCAACAGCTACTAAAAGCCAAAGCAGCACTTGTGTAAAGAAAAATTACATATTCAATGACTGAGTTGAAAAAAGTTTGTGCTTGAATGAAAAATGTAGAACACCAAAATACAATAAAGCAACGTGTTTGGGTCTGAGTGCCATTCCTTATCCCTTTATCTTTTAATAAAAAAATTTTTTTTTACCTTTTATTACCAAAAAATGTGTCATCAGTCATCCTTCAATAGTGCTTCTCCATTATTGGCTCATTACAGCAGAGAGAATTGTACTGGGTAATTGTTTGACCCTTTTTGCTCAGCCAACGTCCTTGGCTGCTGGAAGCTCTCCACGTGAGGATCCTGCAGGGAAATAGTTCCCATTCCTCCACTGTATCGTGTCTGCTAACACACTGCCAAAATAACTGTGACGAGGGAAGCCTGATTAAGGTCCGCCGAGTTTACTACCTGAAAACAACCCAGCAAGCTACACCACCTCTTTTTAAAGGAACCATTGTTGCTGGTCAAAGCCTCCATGTAATGATTGGGGCTTGTAGAATAATCACCTGTCTCTATTGCCCTGTGGGGGAAAGTGAGTGAGTGCAAGGGTGCACACAGCAGTAGGCAGTTTCTCAATATCATGACCTTCAACAACCCCTAGGTGCTCCCTCTTTCTCGGTCCATTCATCCACTGTTTGGGGAACAGTCTTTTTTTTCACATAGGCAAATGAGACTAAAGGATAGACGCATATGGAGTTCATTAATAGAACTACTTCCTAATGCAGGTAGAGGTAAAGAACCTTTAGGGGGTGACTAAACATATGGACAAAAATATTCTGGATCTCTGAAATAAAGATAATCAGGAAAGACTATCCTCTGAGGATTACATGTCTAAAGCAGCGTTTATAGTTTCTGTTGAGATCCAACACAGGAGGTAGGTGGTGAACAGGAAAAACAAAAACAGACCCACAATAATCTCCTCTGGTCTAACACCTAGGGATGTCCCCTTGGCAGGGAGTTGACTTAAATTCAGTTTGGCTTGAAGCACTAAATACTTTATGCTTACGCCGATGGCTCTCTGATGATGCCAAACCAATTCCTACATTCTAACGTAACACTGTCAATGATAATGTAATACTTCTTACCCTGCTTTAAGACTTTCAGGGATGTGCTGCTTCATTGTCGGGGCCTATTTGCAAAGGTGAATGGACAAGAAGCGTGGGTCACGCTCCAACCGCACATGTAAAACAGGGAACCATGCATGAAGAAATCTCACTGACCATTAGTTATGAGAGGTCTACCAGCCTAACAGGGAGAAATCTGCAATGTGAAAGCCAAATTAACACAATATAGGATATAGAACATGCAAAACTAATGCAGAAGGCAAACGTTCAAGCAGCTAAAAAGCAGAAACAACTACATTATTGTGCAAATAACATTGTTTATTCTTTCAAAAAGCTCCCAGAGATGGTGACTTACTAACAGTAAGATCCACCACCTTGAGAAAAGGTAAGCTTGCCATTTTATAAATACAACAGGTGCAAACAAATATGCAGATGATGCAAACATAAAAAAATCCAGAACATTTGCATCCCATTAGGAGGTTGATTAAATCCCTAACCTACAACTAACTTTTGAGCCTAAATCTGAGATTTGTTTATAGTTGTTTGAAAAAAATATTCATTCACTAAGCTCCAATGCCTTTTTTGTAGGGCCAACAGAAAACTGGGTTGTCTTTTTTGTATACAGAGAACCTGTTTCAAGCTGATGGGAAGATGGATGGAGCTCCAATGTAATCCTAGGAGTAAATTTGGGTATGGCTAAAAGGCTTGAGATTAGGCATACAGATTGTAAATATACAGCCACATGTACAGTGTGATGGTTTATTTGCAAACATATCCATGTTTTAAACAAAATGGAATTTAAAATCTTTACAGCTTGAAAAGTGAATGATCAAAAAAAGAATGGGCGATAATTATCCGCGGAAAACTGTTCTGCAATTACTGCAAACAATGGTAATACAAAGTATTGGCTTGTGGTGGGTGAATAAAGAATGAAAACCATTTTTTCCATTTTGTGAAATGTTTAAAAAACTATTTTACAGTTATGCACTGCTTTGTGTTGGTCTACAACACACAGTCTATAAAAAATACTTAGAGGTCTGTAGTTAAAACATGCAACATTTAGAAAAGCTCAAGGTGTATGAATCCTTTTGTAAGGCCCTTTTTAGATGGATATGATGAGGTACACCCATCCATCTGTCGGCTTTACACACTTTTCCATGGAGGGTTGCAGGGTACACCTAGCAGGATCTCTGGATCAGATGGCCTTTATTTCTTAAAACTGACCCTAAGAAGAATGGCAATACATCATCAACAATGAGAATGCAGCAACTCATGTTGCCTGAGATGTGCCTCTCCTAATGAGGAGAAAATGTGTGATATTTTTAAACGAGAGAAACAGCTGCTGCCTTTGTGCTGGAGTAATTCAGGTTAAGCAGTTCCCCAGCAGGTGCTAAACATGTCCCCATGCCAGAAACATTAACTGGCACTGAAAGACTCCAGCGGTCAAGAGTTTTCTCGGGTCTAGACTGGGTGCAACCTGAGGGAGATGACACTTGAGAGGAGGCCAAAATAAAGCCTTTAAGACAAAAGGTCTTTCTGAGTAATTCATGTCATAGCTACATCTGTTTTCTTTAAGACATAACAAATAGGCTGTAGTGTCAAAAATGACTGCTTAAATCTATTCCGAGCTGAGCCATATGGTAATGCAAATATTTCACATCAAGCTCTCACTGGAGGCTACAATGCACATCTTTATTAATTCAGGGTTACTCAGATATGATAAAAAAGGGTTGGGATTGCATTACTTCCGACCGTTTCGGGGAAAAAAGAAAATCCCTCATATAAGATTCAAATACATTTGCAAGCTCTGATAAATTAATTCATGGCTCAATCTTTGTGGAATACAGTGGAGGATGTGGCACAGATCCAGGATTTCTAAGTCTCACAACTCTGTCTCAATTAAAAACACCAAAGGCAGGTTGTTAAAAACCACAGTCAGCTTTGAACTTAACTGGTGTCATTAAATGGCAATTTTTTCGCCTCTTCTTCTCCATCTGTTGCATAATAAGAGACGCCCTGCCTTTTTAAACCATGGAGGTTACATTAGACAAGAGTGAATCTTGATAGGGTTGTTAAGCCACAGCAACATCACTCCCTTTTTTTCTATCATTTATCCCCATCTCTGTCACAAATCATTTCATCATATCATAAACAAGAATTTTTCTTATCTACAAACACTACAGGGTAAAGGTGGTCAAGAGAACAGTCTGGATGTACAATTCAAGAAGCATGCATATCTCACGAACTTGTATACATATTTGTATGTTACAAACACAAATAAATGTATGTTATATGATTTTAGCTTAATGACCAACAGAAAGTTTAAATTAGACAGGAAATAAAATTGTTTTTGAACACAGTCAGGGAGAAAGTCACCGCTCAGTTTAACAGTATCAGTTGAAGAGCTGAACCCCAGCGAGCAATACCAGCTAATATGTTCTATCTTTCACCTGCTTGGTGGGTTTAGAAGTTCCAGGGTTTGTTTTCCCTTGTAGATGCAGGACTGCATTGCTGCCAGGGAAGTGTGGCCTCCAAGGTGTCTAAATGACCTGGCTGTAGGTCTGTGCTGGGGTATTCAGTGGGGGTTGCTGGGTCAGGGGTGTTGGTACCCCATGCTTTCCTGATCTGGGGTCTGCATCATCTTTCCTTTTTCCAGAACAACCTGCAATATGTGTTGAAGACAAGGCTACCCTATCGTGCCACACTTAATCACTGACAGAAGCTGCAGTGGATATCTGGGACCCAATGTTCTTACATTGAAGTTTTTCCATCCATATTACCATTGAACCAATGTTTTACGTTCAGATGACAGGTTTCCACACTGGACCCCAAACAAATACAAAAGGCATTATTTTAATGATGTGGCTTGTGTACTTTGATGAGAGGTGAAGTTTGGAATTAATTAAGGTCAATCAAACATTCAGAACATCATCTTACAATATATACTACTCACAAAAAGTTAGGGATATTTGGCTTTCGGGAGAAATTTGTGGAAAATGTAAAAAGTTCCCGCTACAGTGATATCATATCACGAAAGTAGGACATTTAAGTAGAAGGATGCACTGGTGATTTCCTCATCTCAAAAAATTTGTTGAAACAAAAGTTAACAACAATGGTGTGTACACCACAACAAAAAATGTCAACGTCTCAATAATTCGTCATGTGCCCTTGAGCATCACTTACAGCTGGACAACGACGTCTCATGCTGTTCACAAGTCGACTTATTGTCTGCTGAGGCAGGACATCCCACTTTTCTTGAAGGGGAGCACTCAGGTAATTGAGGTTTTGGGGTGCAGAGTTTCGAGCATCTACACGGTGACTCGGTTGGTCCAACAAGTTTTCAATGGGATTCAGGTCTGGAGAAAGTGCAGCCCACTCCATTTGAGGTACACCAGTCTCCAACAGCCGTTCCCTGATGATGCGACCCAGATGAGCTGAAGTATTGTCGTCCATGAAGATAATTAGGCCTGTGTTGTTCATGTAGGGGCACAATCACTGGATTAATGATGTTATTCAGGTAGTATGGGCTTGTCACTGTACCATTTGCAAAGTTTAGGGCAGTTCTATACAGACTGAACACAGCTGCCCACACTGTGACACCGCCACCACCAAAAGCTTGTCTGGTGACAACAGTGGCTGATGCCTAGCGCTCTCCTTGACGTCTCCAACATCGCTGGCGGCCATCATTTCTGCTCAACGTGAATCGACTTTCATCAGAGAACAGCACTGAGGCTCACTGGTCCCTCGTTCAGAGTAAATGCTCCCTGGCCCATGCAAGACGATGACGCCTGTGCCTTCTGGTTTGGTCAGGTACCCTTGCAGGTCGTCTAGTAAGCAGACCACGCTGATGTAAACGGTTTCTAATGGTCTGATGTGACACTTGGGTGCCTCTCCCCTCCCTTAAACTTGCCTGGAGTTGAGTGGCATTAATCATCCGGTTTCTCAGGGCATTGTTCACAATGTAGCGGTCATCAGCATAGGATGTGGCCAAAGGACGTCCACTTCTATGCCTTTCTGTAACTCTTCCAGTCTCTCTGTATTTCCGTTGCAACCTGCTGATGACACTCTATGACACTCTGAGCTCAGTGGCCACGTCAGTCTGAGAACATCCTGTTTGAAGCATTGTAATGGCCAAGTACTGTTGATCCATTGTTAGGTGTCGTCTTGGTCTCATGATGTGAACAGCTTGATGAAGATGAATGTTTAAACACCAGCTGTAATTGAACCAGGACATTTATTGGTCGATTCAGGGATCAAACACCTGTTGTGACGTTTGCTATTAAGCTCATCTTTAGAAATCAGGAACATGTGCAAAAAGTACTGAAACATTTAACAGTTGGACAGATGCATTCAAAAGCTTAGAGAAGGTCACATTAAGTTCACCTGTTAAGGTTTCAATGCATTTTGGGTTCATCCGGAAATTCAACCCGAAAGCCAAATATCCCTAACTTTATGAGTAGGGTATTTTAAAGGTGGAAAGGTGCTCTGGTATATATAGACAACCTGCTTCTCCATACGGTATGCTTGAAATTCCAAGACAGGATATGTAAAAAAAAAAATTTAAAAAAAGCTACTACATCAAGGATGATTCAGCATCCTAAGATTCTTCAGACATATTAGTTTAATCATTTGTGGAAGAAAGTATTAGTTAACTTATAAACCTACCAAGAAAAGGTAGATAAGGAATGACAAACAGTGCAACTTATTTGAATGCTACAATTTTGGATTTAAATCTCCGCTGACCAAAGTATGTGTATCAACATGCTTTCTGAGTCTCCTTCTTTCAACTTATCCTAAAATAACAGATTACCGCAGTACACAACTAATAGTTTTCTAATGTCAACTATGGATCTCTGTAGCTAATCTGGAGCAGCCTTGAAACTTCTGCCTTCTTCTCTGATTAATATTGAAAACTGTTTTACATCAAACTGAACAGACTATCTTTAAATAAAACACATAAGTAGCAGCATAATATCTTTGGCACAGACAGGAAAGCTAACAAAAGTTACTTAAAGTTTGATGTGAAGAAGAGAAATATTACTGATAAAAGCTACAATAAATTTCACTTCCAATCTTATCCTTTTAATTCAGTGGCAGAGGTGCAACTTCTATTTGAAAAACAATCATAGAACTGGTTGATATAAAATCATATACTGTATATGAGTAAGAAAAGAAAAGCAAAGATATTAATAAAGATTTGCATTTGTGCTAAGAGTTGGTGTTTACACATTCCCAATCAAAACTAACTAACATGGGGCCCTCATGGAAAAAAGGGTGTGAAGAATATTCAGTATTTAGGTGTCCAAAGCTTGTACCATGCCAAGGAGGTTTAGGTTCAGTAAAGTTTTGTTGTACAAAGTTTTGATTCAAGTTGGCCAAATATTGATACCTGTCACTGTTTTCAGACTTGCATCATTTTCCCTTATTTAAACTCCAATAAAACATGATGATTTGAGGTTGCTTGTTGAATAATTTTTTTAAGTTAAAATATATATATATTTTGAATGTACCGTTGTGTTTGCTGGGCTATGGGCCTTAGGAATATCTTTCCCAGGGTGACACTGAGATTTTGACTTTCATCACGTGAAGGCCAGGCCCATTAGAACATAAAATACAGACCATGGATGCCGGACAATAAATCACAACGATGAAAGTGACCTTTTTTTTTCAAGCTGCACACAATTGCCAAGCTCTATATAGTTATGATACAAAAAGATGACATTTCAGCTGAAAGCTAAAAAGTGCAAATTGATATTCAGGAAAGTTGTTGAAAAGCTGATGTCAGAAAGTGGAATCAAAACAAAGAGCAGAACAGGACCTCAACTCCACTCTTTGCTCATGCTGCATAACAATTTATTCAAATTGATATGAAATTTGCAATTATTATAAGTCATCTGAGCCCACGAAGGGAATGTTAAACACCCTTTTGTGAAGTGCATTGAAAGCCCACCTGAGACCAGAACTAGAGTATACATCTAAAGTCTTGGACTAGAGTATATAAGATGCAGGACTGTTTTCTGCTATATCAAATGTGAGGAAAGACAGCCATTAGGGGGGAAATTGTCAAATGATGGTACATGAACAAGAATATGCTCAACTCAGTCGGTTTGCTACAAGCCTTTGAGGGACTATTTGAAAAATATCCATTGAGTCCTTTCTCTCCCACCTACGACTTATATATGGGTTCATTTGCATTAAGTTTAAAGAAAAGTGGCATCAACGTCATTGGCAATGCTTCATTGAAATCCGTTCAGGTATGAATTCAAGACAGTTATATAGCAACAGCCTGAGAGCCTGTTCTGCTGAGATCACACTCAGCCCAATTTGTCACTGATATTGAGGGCAAGGTCAGAGATATGGCACATAAATGTCCTGCCCTGATCTGAAATTTAAAAAGCTGTGATTTTGTTGTGTAACTAAACATACAAATCATGTGTTGTAAGAATAAGGGTTTGCACGAGCAGAGTCTCTACTTCCATCCATCTCTGTCTCCGCACAGGATGTTTCCAGTTAAAGGGCAACTCTTTGGTACAGCAGCTCTAACTTACATCCATATGATTCATAGTTTTCTTTGATATTCTTTGTAATTACGCCGTTATTGCTCTGGGGATCACGAGTAAAGACACCGTTACGCATCCCAGTGGGCGTCTTTGGCGACGGCGTGGCGCAGCCGTTGGTGCGTTTCGCTCGAGAATTCCGAGCATTTCTTATTCCCTCCTGGTTTTAGTTTACTTAAACACTTAAAACCTCCGCAACAAACTCCGCTCACGGCCCCTATTTTCTTCACTAAAAGGGGGAGAATGCGGGGAGACCGCCTCGTTTGGCAAACCACGCATTGAAAAAAAAAAAAAAAAAAAAAGACTTCACAATTATTAACAGGAAACGAAATGATTATCATCGAGGGAGAACGATTCAAACATGAAGAATTGTCCGCGCAAAAGGAGTTTTGTTCCGCACACTCCGCTGTTCCAGATGGGAGCAACGCATCGTTTGCGGGTCGGATGAAAGCTGAACCTGTCACCCACGATCATCCCCGCAGCGCTTAAACCTACAGAGCTCGGAAATCAAAGCCGTGCCTCTCCAGCAGCGCGTCGGAAAATCCCGCACAAGTCGTTCGGACGTTGCGTAAAACGCATCCGCGGCGTGTCTCTGGCACGAGTCGCAGCGGAATTATTGCAGTTGTGTGTTTTTTTGCACGCGTGCTCTACAACCACTCGTGTCACTCCAGGCGCGCATACAAACACGCACGCACGCACGCACGCACAGAACTCTGCGTGTCTACTTAGAAAGCGCCGAAAACAAACAGCGACGCACAGATCTCTTCCAGACACACTGAGCCATTACGCGCTATCTGGTTTCCGTTGTTCTAGAGAACAACAAGCATTTATGAAACATAATAATAACTGTTATATTAATAATCATCCATTCTGATATCACCAGTCATGTGTAGAGTCCAGTTTTCTAACCATCGGAGTCAGTGGGAAATAAAACAGTCGCCAAAGCAGAAAGAAGAAAAAAAAACTCCTTACTTGTATCTTCGGGTAATTCTCTTATTCTCCAGACAAGCCAAGATTCATTAATATCCTTGGAAATAGCCTGGAAGTAGTTTAAGCGTTTTTGTTTGTATTTGTTTGCTTGTTTGGTTTATCCAGAGTGAAGAGCGGATCAGATTTTCTCCCCCTCTTTCTCCTGCTAGACAGATGTGAACGGTCCTGCCCGAGTCGCTCCACCTGCATCATCTGCTGTCAAGCCAGCAGCCTGGCAGGAAACGAGGCTCCACACTCCTTTTCTTACAAAGTAAAAGTCCACTCACGGAATCTCAGCGCTGAGACTTTTATTATGTCAGGCTGCTCACCAACGTTACTTGTAGTTTCCTAACATCGTGGGTACCTTGACGCGCATCCACCTGATCCTACTGGAGATGGAGTCGCAGCTGCATCAGCACCAGGCAGAGGAGGAGGAGGAGGAAGCATCACCAAGGCCAAGGAGATGCAAGCATGAAAAAATGATGCAGCCTTTGGCCGGTTGGCATCCAGCTTGGATGAGTTTATCTGAACCGCCAACGCTTTAGTGAAAAGCACACACCTACACCCAACTCACCCTACCGAGGTTTAATGTGTTCATTTGTACGGATCTCACTTATTCCTGGACTAATGAAATACAATGACAGCAGATGATCAGCTTAGTGACAAAAAAGGAAAAGTATAATAATGGAAGAAAATATAATAGTTAATGTGGAAGCTTATGAAATCTAAACAACAGTCTGGACCCACGGGAAGTTTGAAAAAAAAAAGGTTTTTCACATTTTGTGCGTTTGCTCTTGCCCTTTGCGCTTGCCTATTTGTCAAGGATTTCTGCCTACATTAATATTCCCAAAAAAGACAGTAAAAAAGTGGTAATCGGAAATTTTAACCATAATGGGTTAATAGTTTTTTTTGGCCTCCTAATCCAATGTTCATCCCATTACATTAAAATATGAGGCTTATTACCAAGCTGCCGGTTGTTTCCACTCCACTTTGTGCGATAAGTTAAAGTTTGCATAAAACAACTTGTAAAAAACTTTTTACATTCAGTGTTTACATTTGGCTCTTAATAATATGGTGATTGTGTCAAATAAACCAGAGATTGGTAACTAAAACTTTAGAGGGATGAGTAAAGGACCGGAGGGAGGCCTAATTGGAAAACTTAATTTTCCAATCCCTAATATCTATAACTCTAACAATCAACAGTGCACAACTAAACATAAACCTAATCTTAGTCCTAGTCCCAAAACAGTACTTCTTAAAGGGTTCGGACTTTGTACATAAACATGATCCTTAATCTAACGTGTTAAATAAATTTTAGGAAGTGAAGATTAAACTAACTTTTTCTTGTTCTATCCTAGAGTTCTCAAAGCAAGTGACTTTAAACAGCACCATGATTTTTTTCTTCATAAATTGCACCTCTTTCACATCACAGTGGCAACAAACAGCAAAGGTATAATAAATAGTAATAGCTCCATACTGTATATGGGTTGAATGGCTCCTGGAGGTTTTCCTATTGTTTCGACTACAGTGAGATATGAATAGAAAAAAATAGCTGAGCCATTTTCACAGTTTTTTTAATTATTATTTTTATATGAGGATAGAATATGTGACACTACATTTAGTGATTTACCTAAAAAACAAACAAAACTGGGGCTAACAGGACAAATTGAAGACCTGATGAGGAACATGATGAGCGGACTGGGCTGTTCTCTAACTGAGCCAAGACACACCAACAGCAACACTGTGTCGCCACGGATGGCAACTAATGAGGAACTTTGTCAGCCCGGTGTCAGACATGATGAGCACAGAAAATAGAGTGAAAGTTAGAGCAGACAGAAATGGAGTTTCTGCTTCAAATGGTCTGTCTGCCTGAAATGACCCTCCCCCCGCCTTCTCTGCCAAAATCAAATGGCCCCACTTTTTTGCTTTTTTCCTATGGAGCACGGGGGTTTTGCAGGCGGCATTGGCAATCGGCCATGCTTTGGGATAACACATGGTTGGTGCAGATGATACAGAGCCACTCTCAAAGCTGGTCCCATGTTGTCTCTAAAATATGCTGCAAACAGTGGTTTTTAAACACACCGGGGTTTGGAGTCCTGTGATTTTTATAAGGGCTATTGATCTGGGATTGATTTACACTCAGTGTATTTAGTCAATGCTATTAGCTAAGTAGAATAATAAAAAAAATGAATAAATAGGAAGTGGTCCGCTAACCTGGAAAACAACTGATATTCAAATCCAGCTGCCAAACGAATAGAAACAGAGCGCTGCAAAGAGATTAATACCCAATTTGAACAAAACGACTATCAACATGACCATATGTTTGAATGCATCTGATGTTTAACAGGCTTTCTGAAAATAATCAATTAATCCAACAGAAACTACAATGCTGGAGATGGCTAGGATTGATCTACAAAATGCTAAAATTCTTTTGCAAACATATTTTTCCATTATCTTCATGCAAAGCTAAAGCTAAAGAAACACAGCAATGCCCGTAAATAACTAACAGCAGGGATACCACTAGCATTCCTGAAAAACCTTATCCCACAACAAACATATTTTTTTTAAATCCATTGGATAGAACAGACATTGGAAAAGGTCTTTATTAGAACGTATGGTCCAAAAAGATTCACTATAGGGCTAAAGCCCAGTTGCTGTGGACGCCACTTGATGTGTGACAACAAATTCTCATGCTCTCTGAACCAACGTTTTTACCATTTGAGTGTTAAATCCGGACATTATCAACTTATAATATGCCCGGCCAAAAGAAAAAAATGATCCTCTTACAGAACAACCTTATTCATTTTATTTTTTAATGTCCCGTATATAAAACTTAGTGGTCCTCTTTCCATTAAGTCTTTATTTATACAGTTGAAACCAAAAGTTTGCCAAATTAGAACACTAATGCACTGTTTTCTCACTGTCTGAACTTATATACTTGCCACAATAATGAGAGCCAAAATAAGTGAGATTTATATTCTGAATATGTTTCAAATTAGAACCATTTCCTTAAATGAATTCACAAAAGGCCACATGATGTCAAATAATTGGAGGCACACCTGTGGAGGTATTTTAAGGCCACATCTGGAACACACTGCTTTCTTGTAGGTCTAATGGGTCAAAAGAAATTAGCAAAGGGACCTGGACTTCCTGACCAACAGGCTGCAGTCTGTGAGGATTCCCAACATCTCCTCCCCCACCATTACCCTCAGCACTGGATCCCCTCAGGACTGTGTGCTGAGTCCCCTCCTGTTCACACTGTTCACATATGACTGCTCGCCTATCCATCCAGGTTGTCATATTGTGAAGTTTGCGGACAACACAGCAGTGGTTGGATGCATCACAAACCGTGATGAGTCCAGCTACAGGCAGGAGGTGGAACACCCGGAGGGTTGGTGCAGAGATAACAACCTCTGCATTAATGTAAAGAAAACCAAGGAGATGAT
>JAVLVB010000332.1:1260448-1287694 GCA_032876305.1 Orestias chungarensis
TGGTGGAGAGCATCTTGTGCTCCAGCATCAACATGTGGGATGAAGGCTGCTCTGCTGCAGACAGGAAAGCTCTGCAGAGAGTGGTGAAGGCTGCACAGAGGACTGTTGGAGTCAGCTTCCTCAGCTCCAAAGACATTTACACCTCCAGATGCAGGAAGAGGGCCGCCGGCATCATGAAGGACCCTACACACCCAGCACACTCACTTTTTGTCCCGCTCCCCTCAGGCAGGAGGCTGCGGAGCATCAAGTGCAAAACCACCAGACTGAGAAACAGATTCATTCCTGAAGCTGTGAGACTCTCAAACCCACGCAAGGACAATTACAAATGAAAAAAAACAAAAAAAAAAAAAAAAAAACTTTCTCTGTATCCAGCACTGTTCACTTTAATATCACACTTTAAAATTTCACTTTAATATGTCACTTTATTAACCATCCATGCTGCTACAGCAAATTTTGCACTCCGAATTCTCATTGCTGCTATGTCCGAAGACCCATATTGTAGATTCGGTGTAGTCAAAATCCTATTTCTCTTATATTTCTTTATATTTTATTATATTATTCTTATTTTGCAGCTATTTAAAATTGCTGTCACGGTGTAAACTGGACCGTCGGATTAGAATTTCGTCCCACCTCATGTACCACATGTGATGTGATGACAAATAAAATTCCTTGATTCCGTGAGACTGTAAGATTCCCGTCAGGAAGAGTTTGTGAAAAATCCACAGACAATCTTTATTGTAATGAATCCAACCTGTTTGAATCATGCAGGTCAAAGATAATCCTACTAGATAATGAGGAAATATATGTAAAAAAACTGATAGAAAAACCTTTTTTAATTAATCTCTGATATAGTTATATTGCATCATTGTGCCATTTAGGAAATGGCAATAATTTTGGTAATTCTAGCTGAACAATGGATGTTTGGTCTGATTTAACATCACAAATTAGGAAAAAAAGAAGTTTTATTTTATTTTTTATTATTATTTATTATTATTATTATTATTATTATTATTATTCACAGAATATAAACATTCATTTTCAACTGTATATGAGGGTTAGTCTACCTAGAAGTTTTACTCTGGTTCTGGTTTAGTCAGAACAGGCTTTAAAAGAAGTTCAACACAGTAAAGAAAAGGTGAGGCCCAGTCTGTGATACGATGAATGTGTCCTTTTATCTTTGAGACCAGATGTGTTCACATTCAGGCCTACAGGTCCGGTTGCAATTCCTAGATTGGACACTGATTGAACACATTTGAGTAAAATATTCAGCTCATCAGGAGGACTATGGGGAAATGTACTGCTACTGATGTGGTAATTCAGATACTTTGTTACCTTACTTAAGTAGACATTTTGAGTATCGATACTTTGTCGTTATTTTTCAAGCCAACTTTTTACTTCTCCTTACATTTACAAGCAAAAAACTTAACTTTCTACCTACATTTTATAAATATTATATGGTTTTTGTTTAGGCTTTGACCCACAACAGGAAAGCAACTCTGGAAACCAATGATCAGTTTAAGTGATTTAATTTACAAGGTGTGAATAGTGAATGTGCTCTGGAACCCCTGGACTCAGGAAACCAAGGAAACTGATGAGTCAGCGAGAGGTCACCAGGAGCTCTGGAGACAGGCGGACAGGTGGTAATCCAAGGTGGGTTGAAAACAGTATCGAGATGGTTTCTTACTTCAGGCAGGGAGGGATGACCAGATTTGGACGGCTTTGATTGGGGAGTTGTTGTTGTGTTGCAGGGTGGGGCTTTCACTGGTGGTTCAGTCCCCAGAGGTGGTCTCTGGAGCGGACAGGTTACACTGGCAGTCACTGAGAAGTTGGTGAAGCACAAGGGAAGACTGCTGTCTTGGTTCTTGAGAGTTGTAATGTTCTTAGTTTGCTGTAGATTGTTTGCTGGAATCACTGAGAGCGAGAGGATCCAATGAGAACGAGTACCTGGTTTGCATACAGATCAGGAAGCTTCAACTGTCATAGGAAGAAGAGGTAAGACAGCCTATACAAAACATCCCACTCGAAAGGAACCACAGAGAGGATAGGAAGTACCATGCAAAGGGTATCAACTAGGAACTGAATGACTGCAGCCAGGCTCCTTTTGTACTCCAAAGCTCTGATTGGCAGATTGGCAGCAGCTTTAGCCAAGGTGCTGCCAGCTCAGCAGCTCCAGCATGCAGACGGCCTTTTGAATGCCCCTGGTGGAATGAAGAGGAGAAACAACAGTAAAACCAACACCTGCGCAGTCAACACTGGCAAAAATTGTCCCAACTGAGCAGCACCAGCGAGGAGGTTTGAATTTTTCGACATTAAGATTTTAATATACCATAACATTTTGAAAAATATTGTTTTTTGGGGTGTGTGGGTAGTGCACTATAGGCCACTGTGGCCTGTTCTATGTTTTTGTCCTTAATGGTATTTTATTGCTTAATTACTTTTACTTTTATACTTGAAGTAGTTTTGAAAGCAGTACGCTTTTACTTTAGTAAAAGCTTGAGTTGATACTTCCTTTTCTACAGAAGTATTTTTAAACCCTAATATCTACATCTCTACTTGAGTAATTAATGTGAATACTTTTGACACCCCTGCCAGGAACAGGTCTAAAAGTTGCGGAGACAATGGAGCTTGTGGCCTGAATTTGAAGATCAGAGTTGTAGATCATGACATTTACTTTAAATCAAAAGAACCTGAATTACAAGGAGGCAGAACTGGGCATCCTGAGCAAAATCTCTATATTTCTTCAAAGTAATTTAAATAATATTTCTGGCAATCAGCGTACACTTTACACTTTAAGTCTATAAAAGTCTAAGTCTATAATTCAAAAGTCTATAATTCATTCTATTCATTTTTCGATTATACTCCACTCTTTTTGCCACTAATCCTGCAGTTTCTGTAAAGTTGTTCTGATTTTTTTTTAATTCATGGGTGGAATATCCTAAAAGATGCTGAATAAAATCAATGTCAAGAGACTACGATGACCATTCAGGACAATGATAGGTCAGCTTTCACCTTAAGGTTAAATCAATTACATCCCATGCTTGGCTTTTTAATTAATGAGACATTTTTTCTATAGGATTTTTTCTTTCACTTGCTGCATTCATTCAAAATTTTGAACCAACTTTCTGTACTTTCCAACCTCCTTACAGCCCCAAACCATTGGCATTCTACTTTTACATTTTATTGTCGTATTTTTTTAGGTTTCTTCCCAAATATAACATGTATGGTTGTGGCCGTAATGTTTTGGTCTTATGACTAAAAAAGAAAAACAAATCTTTGTTCCAGAGGTTTCTGTCCTCCGTCTCTTCTGTCTGGCATAGTAGGGTGGTCTTCTGGCAACTTAAATTTCGGTACCTCCCTACTGTGCCTCTTGAAGCAAACATGCTGCTTTATTACAGACTTCTGTATTCTGGCGGAAGTTGTATTTTTTCTGACAGTTTTGGCTGAATGTTTTTGTTGGTCTACCTGACTATTGCTCGGTTTCAACACAATACCCTCAGTTCTCACTTCCAAATTGAGTTTGAATCCCGCTGCCTAGCATTTGAAATTCCTTCTATATATTTTGTATTCTTTTTCTTTTTCAAAAAAAAATTCCGCTCCCTCTCCCACAGATCATTTGAAGATTGTTTTTGCTTTCCACATGACTCTGAATCCAGCAATGACAGGACAGCACTGTTTAAAACATGCAGGGGTGCATCAAGACCCCATGCACACAAATTACATGCAAAGACATTTACAAGTAAGGATGGTTGAACTCAGGGGTGTCTGTCACAGACCTAATAATAATAATAATAATAATAACAAAGAATGCTTATGAGCGCCAAATAGATAAATGTTCAAAATCTTGCTTTTACCAAAAATTATGCAGTCACAAAGTACCTGAGTGTCAACTTCAATGATTCAACCAAGCCCATCTGTGCTACTAGTAGCTTTGTTAATGACTTAGCCGTTTTTTTTAGCTTTCTTCCTTGTGTTCCTCATACGGTAATTGTTTTTGTGTTTGCAAAAGGTACTCAGTTCCTGGACTACTTCCTCATGTCAATCTTCTTGAATGATCACTTCAACCTGCAAGAGCATACTGGCCTTAGAAGAATTTCATTTTCAGACTGCAACCTGTCCAGTCCAGTGCCGCACGTACAGCCTACTCTCTATGTAGCCTACTCTCTATGTAGCTGTGGTGTTGTCCTCTGGACAACACCACAGCTACAATCCATTCCTCCTGATCCAATCAACTGTACCTGGTGGTTGACCATCCTCCCTCCATGTAAGATCACCTCCACACACTTACCTGGACTCAAACTCACTGTCATGATCCGTGTTTTGGTTTGGTTCAGTTTGTTGTTGTTGTTATTATTTATATTTAGTTATTGCTTTGTTTGGGTTATTTTCTAGTTTGGTTAAGTTTTGTTAGTGTTCTCTAGTTTGTTCCTTCACTCTCTGTTCTCTCTTTCTCCCTGTTGTGTGTGTGTGTTTGTGTTCCCTCATCTGTTTTCAATCATCATTCACATCTGTTCTCAATCATCTAATCACCTTCTCCACTAATCCAACCCCGGTTCCTCCATACTTAAGCCACATTCATTCATTCACTCACTCACCGCTGGATCGCCTGCTGATTTCCCTCCTCGTCTCTCTGCGTCATCTCCTGTTGGTTCCTTCTTGTCTCCTGTAAGCTTCATCTCTTGCTTGCTGAGTTCTCTGTCCTGGCTCTTCCCGTTTTCGTTATCTCCCCTGGTCCCGTCCTGTAGTTCACTGTTTGCTACTTTCCGCGTCTCAGTTCCTATAGTCTCCGGTTTCCCGTGATTCTCCCCCTCGTGATTATTATTGTTGTTATTTTGTCTGTTAGTTTATTTCCCCCTTCCCGTGATCTTTAGTAGGTTTGTTTATTTGATTGTTGTGTTTATTTATGTTTGTAGTTCCTGCGTCTCGCTTCAGTTCTCCGCTTTGTTTACCATAGTAGTTCCGCTTCCGCTCTGTTTGTTTACATTCCTCTTTGTTCCGTTCATTATTCCTCCCCTCAATAAGTTATTCTTTCCCGCAATTCCAACTCTGCTCGAGTCATTGATCGCAACGTGACACTCACCTCTCGTCCCCTTTCAGTGCTCCCAGTTGCCCGTGTTGCAGATTTCTACATTCCAGCCAAGAAGATTCCCTTGAACACATTTCACATAATCACTGTAAATACTGTCAAAATAAATTAACTTTTCCTGATCCTTATTTCCTGAGTTTCATTCATCACGCCAATAAATATTCTACAACCAGGAAATAGTTAGCACTTGCTTAGCAATAGCCCTAAACAATTTCTTAGCACCACACCATGGCAGCTTAGCTATTGTATCATACTTTCTTTTGTAAGACGATGCTTCCAAATGACTGTGTTTATAAGACTGATCAGACGCCTGTTTCTCAAAAAAAATGCTTGTTCCTGTGGTGATTATGTAACAAATCCATCAGTCAAATTGACTCTTGATTGTTGTTTTCTATTAAAGCCAACCTCCAAAAAAGCACACAAGATAAAAAATGGTTTTCTACAAAAGATGTGTATACATCTGCAATAAACACCCCTCAGCATCAAATAACCAGCAGCTTGTTATCCTGATCTGTTTTGAATACAATAGGGATTTCATGCCTTTTAAATATCAGTATAAGTCATTCTAGTCATATGTCTTGCAGCACACTGATTTAATATTCCCCACATATAGAGCTGGCTAATTTGATAAGCTTTTACTCGTGAGGAATCCATTTCATTGTTGAAGGACCCTGTGAGCTTGTTGTTTTTCCTCTTTCTCTCCATTGCGCTAATTAAAAGTAATTGAATTGAATTGACGGTAGAGAGCCCCTGAATCACTGTGCTACCATCTCAGTCCTGCTCATCCCTGAAATGAGACAAATCAAGTGTGCCTTGTAATCAGAAAGCAGAATAAGTCAACACACACACAAAGAGGAGAGTTGTTTCCATTGTTAGCTATGTGCACATGATAGCATTTTCAAGCAAATTCACCAACATGAATTTAGCAAATGGATTAGATTGTTTGACTGCAACAGATGCAATCTAATTACTTTATATTTAAACATGATAAGAAAAACAGAATTGGATTTAAATTACTAGTCTGGCCCATTTAAACTTCACTGTACTTCAGCTTGTGGTCACATTATCAATGTAGCAGGAGCCAGATGGAAAACCAAGGAATCATCCAGAATAAATTTTTCATCAGATGCTTTCATCACCTTAGTTGACCTCATTACCATGAGATCTATTGGTCAATAAAACTTTATGTATTTTAGAGATTAGATGAACCTTTATATGTTTTGTTTGCAAACAATCAGACGTTCCTATAATTTACGGAAGACATGATTAATTTAAAATGCACTCACCTCTGAGTTTTTGGTGTTGTTTTCTCTGTTATGACCTGTAATCTAATATGCTAAAAAAAGAGAAATTCCCAACAAGTCAGATGAAATTTTACACGTATACTTTGTTTACTTTGATTTGAATTGGTTGTGGATTTAACTTGTAACTTTTTTGGGTGTTTTTCTTAAGTCTCTCACAGAAAAAACAGTAATAACAAACCCTGTGAGAACCTTTATGCTGTTTTTTTCGTCAGTGTGTCCTAAAAGAAGCACTGAATAGAAATAAAGGACGCAAAGGCTGTGCTCTAAACTAGCAGAAAAAACATTAGGAATGTAATTGTTTTTGAGTATAATTTAAGTCATTTATGCTTTAAAGGTTCCACAGGGCCTTTTGCTTTTTGGGCCATGTTTATTGGATTTAGTTGTTATGTCTTCTTAAGTGGCTTAAAAATATATTTATAAGTAGCTTTTAGAATAATATGGCCTGAATCTTGTACACATAAACTAAATATGATTCCGATATGTATGCAAAATATTTAATATGGTTAAGAAAATAATACATTTAATTTAGGCCAAACCAAATTATGCTGCATAATAAAAAGGAGTAAAAAAAATAACATTTACAGAAACATTTATGTTTGCTGCTTGGTTCTTGGTGCTGTCATGTCGGGGTTTGAACTTCTGACCCACATTAAACACAGACTCTCAGGAGAACGGTACAATGATTTATTGAGGGAAGTGAAGTGAGAAGGGGAATCCGGCGGGGATCTTGTAGCGGGCAGCAAATGGCAGAGAGTGGCGAGGAACGGGAACACAGCAATGAGTGGCGGAAGTACACGGCGGGATCAGGAACACTTCGACGAGGGAGACCGGGAACCTCTGAGAGTGAGGACAGGCAAGGTGAGTGAAACAGATGACGGAGCGAGTCATGAAAAGGAACGATCTTACTTGAGTTGTGGATTATTGTGTCGCCAGGGGAATGTCCGGGGTGAGTCTCTGTCCGATTGAAGTGATGTGGTCCGGGGGGTTTTGAACAGCTGTTGAGGCACGCTGGAGCAGGCAGATCGAGCAGAGCCAAGAGGAGTGGAGATCAACTGATGGGATGATTACCGGAGAGAATCTTGGAGGTGTGGGAGATGGAGAAGTGAGTACAACCTGAGGTGAGATACAAGTGCTGTTAGAGGTGAGGGAAAAATCGCGAGGCACAAAAACAGGAACACAGCTTGGGTCAAAATACATAGACTTAGGAAACTTCTACTACGAGGAAGCACTAGGAACTAGCGTGGCACTGAGACAAAGAGTTTACCGATGGTAACAAACACTCAGGCGACGAGTAGCTGATCCACCACCCCTCTTTTACTGGCTCAGCTGAGCAGCGCCAACTAGAAGCACCTGGGCAGGATGGAGCTCCAGCCTGGAAGAGAGCACTGGTGACCCCCCCGTGGCCACCTGGAGAACTGAACAGAAAACTCACCCTGACAGTACCCCCCCCTCAAGGACCGCCACCCGGCGTACTGATAACCACAACCTCGTCGACAGGAAGCCACGATCCTCCGGACGTCGTAGGCCGGATGCCCATCTATGATACGGGCGGGCGGAGGGGTGTTGGCTGGAGGGCACAAAATACTGGTTCGGACCGGCTTTACTTGGGAAACGTGGAAAGTTGGATGGATCCTGAGAGTAGGGGGCAAACAAAGACGGACGGTGGAAGGACTCAGGACGGACTGGATGGTGTAAGGGCCGATGAAACGGGGGGAGAGTTTGCGGGAGACTGATTTAAGGGGTATATCTCGGGATGACAGCCACACCTGCTGACCAGGAGAATAGACGGGAGCTGGAGTGCGTCTCCGGTCAGCATATTTCTTGTTCTGGACCGCTGTTCGCTGGAGGGCCGAGACTGTGTCCCTCCAAATGGTGCGAACGCGGCGGATGTGGTGGTGGACTGACGTCACCGAGATATCCCTCTCATCGGCCGGGAACAGGGGAGGTTGGTACCCTAGGGAGATTTCGAAGGGGGACAAACCTGTGTCAGCAGAGTCGTGGGAATTATGGGCGTACTCAACCCAGGGGAGGTGTTGGTTACAGTCGGTCTGGTGGTAGGATGTCAGGCACCGTAGAGCTGCCTCGATCTCCTGGTTAAGCTGCTCTGTCTGACCGTTGGACTGAGGGTGGTAACCCGATGTAAGGCTAGCCTTGGCCCACAGCGCTGCACAAAAATGCTTCCAGACCTGGGAAGCAAACTGGGGGCCACGGTCAGACAGGATATCCACGGGAATGCCGTGCAACCGGAAGACGTGCTTAACCAGAAGTCGAGCAGGCTGACGGGAGTTTGCGTAGGGGAACGAGGTGACAGGATTTGGAAAAGCGGTCGACTATGGTGAGGATTGTGGTCATACCTTGGGCAGAAGGAAGGCCTGTGATGAAGTCGACCGCTATATGGGACCAGGGACGTTTGGGGATAGGTAGTGGTTGCAGAAGACCGGAGGGAGGCTTATTGCTGGCTTTGTTTCTGGAGCAGGTGGGACAGGCTTTTACATATTCCGTGATGTCTTTGTGAATGTTGGGCCTCCAGAACCTGCGAGACATGAGTGCTATGATCCGACTGGAACCGGGGTGACAAAAGAAACGGGATGTGTGGAACCAATGAATTACTCGGGAACGAACGGCGGATGGAACATACGTGGTCTTCAGAGGAGGGGTCCGAGGGTCAGGTTCATGCTGGAGGGCATCCTTGACGATGCCCTCGATCTCCCAGGATACCAGACCAACCACGCAGTCAGAGGGAATGATGGGTGCAGGATTGGGAACGGAATGGTCCGGGGAGAACTGGCGGGAGAGGGCATCGGGTTTAATATTCTTGGAGCCAGGCCTGTAAGAAATGGAGAGGTTAAAACGAGAAAAGAAAAGGGACCAGCGGGACTGTCGGGGATTAAGGCGTTTAGCAGATTTGATGTACTCAAGATTCTTGTGGTCGGTCCAAACCTGTACCGGATGACTTGCACCCTCCAGCCAGGGACGCCACTCTTCGAGAGCCAACTTAATTGCCAGAAGTTCTCGGTCTCCCACGTCGTAATTTCGTTCAGCAGGGGATAGACGACGGGAGAAGAAGGCACAGGGATGGACTTTATTGTCCTCCTCTGACCTCTGGGAGAGAATGGCTCCGACTCCCAGGTCAGAAGCGTCGACATCCAGGGTGAACTGACGGGATGTATCAGGTTGGATAAGGACTGGGGCTTGGGAAAACAGGGTTTTAATCTTGGAAAAGGCCTCCTCTGCTTGAGGGGTCCAACTATAAGGGATTTTAACTGAGGTTAAGGCAGTGAGTGGGGATACGGTCTGACTGTAGTTTCTGATAAAGCGGCGATAGAAGTTGGCGAAACCTAGGAACCTTTGAAGTTGACGTCTGGTGTCGGGAGTGGGCGATTGAGTAACTGCAAGGATCTTGGATGGGTCTGCTCGGATCTGCCCACCCTTCAAGATGTAGCCGAGAAATGCGATGGATGTTTTGTGAAATTTTCATTTCTCGGCTTTGACATAAAGACGATTTTGGAGGAGACGTTGGAGGACCTGACGGACGTGGGATTGGTGTTCGGTGGGGTCTCTGGAGAAAATGAGGAAATCGTCTAAATAAACAAAAACAAAAACATTAAGGAAATCACGGAGAACATCGTTTATGAGTGCTTGGAAAACTGAGGGAGCATTACATAAACCAAAGGGCATGACAAGGTATTCAAAATGTCCCAGGGGTGTCTTGAAAGCATTCTTCCATTCGTCCCCCTGGCGAACACGGACAAGGTGATAGGCATTGCGGAGGTCCAGTTTAGTGAAAACAGTAGCTTTGTGTAGTGACTCAAAGGCAGCAATTATGAGTGGCAGAGGGTACCTGTTCTTTATGGTTATGTTGTTAAGCCCTCTGTAATCAATGCAGGGTCGGAGCGAACCATCCTTCTTGGAGACGAAGAAAAGCCGGCCCCTACGGGAGAGGAAGAAGACCTGATAATTCCATCGGCGAGGGACTCACTTATATAGGTCTCCATCGATTCCCGCGCCTTGCGTGAGATGTTATATAGACGGCTGGATGGCAATGGGGCTCCGGGAAGGAGGTCAATGGTGCAGTCGTAGGGTCTATGGGGAGGCAAAGAACAGGCCTTACTCTTATTGAAGGCCTGTTTGAGGTCCAGGTACTCTACAGGTTTATTGCTGAGATCCTGGGAATCCATGGAGACATCTTCCTGGGGCGGGGTAGGAGGAACGGCTGCCAGGAGGCAAGAGGAGAGGCAGTTAGGGGACCAGGAGGTGATGGAGCAGTCTGACCAGTTTATGGTAGGGTAATGTGTGTGGAGCCAGTCGAACCCCAGAATGATGTGAGGCTGGGAGGAGGAAAACACAAAGAACAACCTGCGTTCCTTGTGATTACCTGGGATGATTATTTCCAAAGGGTTCGTGACATGTGTAATCTGGGGAAGGGATCTGCCATCCAAAGCAGATACCTGGAGTGGAACGGTGAGTGGGGAAATTGACAGCTGGAGCTGTTCAACAAGGACCTGAGGGATGAGGGATTGTTCACAACCGGAGTCTATCAAGGCTGACAGATTTAGCGGTTTCTGGTTGTGAACAACGGTGGCCGGAAGAAGAAGACGGGGCTGAGTAGGACTAGGAAGTAGGTCCGTCTGCTGCCTAGTATTTACAGATGGACCCTTCTCGGGGAGTGTCATCTTACCACGGGTTGGGCAATGGGCGATATAATAGCCAGGCGTCCCGCAGTAAAGACACTCCCTCGACTGCAACCTCCGTTGCCGTTCCTCCGGGGCTAACCTGGTTCTTCCAACCTGCATCGGCTCCGGTCCAGGGGATGACGGCCTGCGGGGTTCATATCTGAGAGGGGTCTCTAGGTACTGAGCGGAAGGCCGAACAACTGCGGGAGCCTGACTAGCAGAGGTCCTGCGGCTTACCTTTAAACGGTCTCTTTCCCTCAGACGAGCGTCTACACGGGCAGCCAGAGAGATATAATCCTCTAGCGAGGGAGGCTCATCAAATAGCGCAAGTTCATACTGTAATCGCTCGTTAAGTTCTTGGTGAAATGAACTCTTTAACGAGTGAGGATCCCATGTCAACCGGGCCGCCAGAGTTCTAAACTCTACAGCGAATTCGGCCACGGTCTTGGAACCTTGTGTTAATCTGTGCATCTTACGAGAAACTGTTGAGGGATCAGTCTCGTGACCAAATACCCTAAAAAATTCCTCTCTGAACTCGTGGAAGGACATACTACACTCAGGATAAGGGTGGAAGCGCGATTCAGCCCAGCTAAGCACTGTTCCGGACAACTGACCGATAACAAACGCTATTTTGGCGTCATCATTGGGAAATGAATGAGGCGAGTGGGCAAAAAGCAGAGAACACTGCATCATAAACCCCTCGCAGCCGCCAGCACTTCCGGAGTACCTCTCAGGAACCGGAAGTGAAACCCCTCGGCGAACCGGAACCGGAAACTCCCGGTGGGGAAGTGACGGTGACGGGGGAAAGGGAACGGTGGCGCCCTTATAGGGTGGAGGGCAACTCTCAGAGGCCTTGAGACTTAGATTCTGGAGAAGGGAAGTGATTTGATCCAAGGTCTGGTTAGTGTTGGCCTGTTGTTCCGATAGGGATCGGAGGACTGACTCGTGGGAGTGAAGCATGGTGAATTGATCCGAAACAATTCTCCTGAGGGCCTCCTCTGGGTCGGTTTGGCCGGAGTGTTCTGTCATGTCGGGGTTTACACTTCTGACCCACATTAAACAGAGACTCTCAGGAGAACGGTACAATGATTTATTGAGGGAAGTGAAGTGAGAAGGGGAATCCGGCGTGGATCTTGCAGCGGGCAGCAAACAGCAGAGAGTGGCGAGGTGCCCCTCTCTGCTCTCTGCCGGGCGGTAAGCCCAGAACTCGTTGGTAGACACCAGCAGTGAGGGATGCCGTCAAGCTGAAGAAGGAGTCCTATCTGGCCTTTTTGGCCTGTGGGACTCTGGAGGCAGCTGCCAGGTACCGGCAGGCCAAGCGGGATGCGGCCTCGGCGGTTCCCGAAGCAAAAACTCGAGCATGGGAGGAGTTCGAAGAAGGCCATGGAGAGGGACTACTGGACGGCTTCTAAGAGGTTCAGGTCCACCTTCCGGTGTCTCAGGAGGGGGAAGCAGTGCTCCACCAACACTGTGCATGGTGGAGATGGGGGGCTGCTGGCCTCAACTCGGGACATTGTGGGGCGTTGGGGGGAATACTTTCGAAGACCTTCTCAATCCCACCAACAAGCCTTCCAATGAGGAAGCAGAGACTGAGGGGCCGGGTGTGGGCTCTCCAATAACCGTGGCCGAGTTCACCGAGGTAGTCAAAAAGCTCCTCTGTGGCAGGGCCCCGGGGGTGGCCTTGGTTGACACGCCTCTGCAGGTACTGCCCTTGGACTGGCAGACTGGGGTGGTGGTACCCCTTTTTAAGAAGGGGGACCGGACAACCATAGACTGTCCCTTTGTCAACACAATCTATGTTTGCTGTGTGTCACTTTGCTACCTACCTCTTAGAACCGTTAACATACCAACTGTTACGCGTTCCTCAGGTGATATCCAGATTTACTGATTGTTTTCTTTTGTCTGATAGGGAATTATTCATTAAGTAACTTTGACCTTTTAAAGGAGCATCCCTGCTTCTGCTTGCGCTGTTGAAGGCGGAAGTATATTTTGTTAAAATTAGTGTAAAAACCTCAGAGTTGAAGAGAAAAACATTTATCATCAAATTATTGGCAGCAAACATAAGTAAATGAATGAAAATTCTTTCTAATGAGAGGTTCATGATGAATAACCTTATATTTTTTGGGTAAACAAGAATTTTCAAAAACAGAATGTAATCCTAGAGGTCAACTAAAACCCTTTATTAACCTTAACCCAGACAAGGTGGAAGATGAAATGAAAGAGCATCAACAGGCAAACCTTAGAGACAGCCTGAGAGGATAGGCAATATCATCTGTGCGTGCTACAGTTAAAGGTATATAGATAGGTTTCTGCAGAAGACAATAGGATCAATCGTTAGCTTCTGGCTGGTTTTCTTTGAAGAAATAAAATAAAATAAAGACATCAAATATTTGCCATTTAGTGCTGTTATAATTATTGATCTCGGACTGTCAGCTTAAATTAAAAATAAACTAGCTCACAAAATTGCGTCTTCCTGCTGCAGCCAATACGTTACCACAGCTAGAAGAGCATGGCATTGAATGAAACTGAAACACAAAACACATCTATTCATACTACTCGGAGACATGGCAAAAATAGTTAGTTTATGTAAAGGCATCAGCGAAGTAAATTTGTCACTAACTGTTTGCTTTTCCCTCTGTCTTTCTGAATATTTTTATGCTGGATTATATAGTGGGTAAAGGAGAGTCTTTAAAAGTATGGTAAGGAATTGATTATGACTATTGTTTTTATATGTGCTATGTATTCTAAAAATAACATTTAATGGTAAATGGTAAAAAACTGGAGATTTTACATTGATGTGTATGGAACGATTCTTTATTTTTAATCTGCCACATGTTGTTTTGTTTTTTTTGTTTTTTTCACCCCCCATCGGTATTTTGAGGTTTTGAATTAGTGACTGAATCCAGGCACATGCAAAAGCAGCTTTCTGGAATTTTGATTCCTTTTAGGTTTTACGGAATATGTGCTTCTTGAAAAGGATCTGGTTATAACACATCAGCAACATATTAACAGTAATATATTTTTGGAAGATACTCCGGAATCTGATATAGAGTTTGCTTACTTATTCCAGATTTATTTTTTTTTAAGTAAAACTGAGGTATTACATGATTCATGGATTTTAAAACATACATATTACACCCATACTCTTGCAGTTTGAACAGAATAGTATGTGCTCAAATTACCATGATGTTATAAAACAGATGAAACCTTTAAAAATAGGTATGGAAATGTAAAACAAAAACACTGAGGAAACCAGGTTTCAATTAAACATTTTTTTTAGAATCAACATCGTATATGATCACAAGAATACAGTGAAATACTCAATTGATCCCACACACAAATTGAAATTATGTTGTAACTAATACCATCCAACTATCAAATACTAATCGTTGCAATTAAGTGAGCAGGAAGGTTCTCTGGTAGCAGTCAGTCTAGCACAGAATTTGAAAAAGCTCCTTAGTAAAGGCACTGTTGGTGTATAATAGTCTCATGACTGGCTATTATGACATGCCAACAACCTAAAATTCTGTCATCAGAGACAATAAGTTACACCGTCACATCATGGATGACAACATTACCACACTGATCAGGTTTTGCTATTCTCTTTAATACTCCATCTGGTAATACAGTTAGAAAACTATACAGAAAGAGATGTTGATCTTTGCCTGTTGTGATCATTGAATAAGATGTTTCAACTTTCTTTTTTTTTGGCCTGCATCTATGCTGTCTCCTTCCTTACCTCCTGGACCTTAAGGACGTAATTCAAGTATTTCTAAAGCTTATTAGTTGATAGGTTTAATACATCAATATCCAGTAGGTATACCCTATTAAGAGCCATTAGTATAGAAATCTTCAATCTTAGAGTAAAAAAAAACAAAACTCTAAGATTGTTTCTAAGTCTACCCCTTCTTAGTTTATTTAAATACAGCATGTTTATCTGAGTAAAAAGCATTTCATGAAATTTAAAAAGCTGCCTCTAGCTTAAAAAAGATTAATGTTGATCTGGAGAAGACATGATCCACAAACAAAGCAGCCAAAATCCTTCTACAGTGGAAAGTATTTGGTGGACACTGCTTTTCTCCTCTTAGCCTTTAATCAAAGTCAGCTTTGGTTTCTTTCATCATATCAAAACCTGTCATCAGTCATGTTCAACAAGCTTCTATTTAAATTCCTTAACAAGGCTCAGTGATTCCCTGAAACTAATTTAGATAAGGAAATTATGAGCAGGTTGTGGCAAACAAAACAAAATGGAATTATATTATGATGTTTCTGTAGTGGGAATTGTAAAGCATTTTTCATTTTAATTGTATAAAAAACCACCACCATGTAACAGTTTGCAGTGTAGTGTTAAAATCAAATTAAAGGTACAATGAATAATGTATATATTGTATTACAAAAAACAACAATATAGAAGGAAAAAAAAACGGCAGCTTAAATAACTATATCTGTATTTCTTTTCTTTATGTCTTAGAACGCTTTTGTGTTTTGCTCATAATTTTGTAACATTTGGTTTGTTGTTGTGGCAAAAGTATAACTGGGATAGCAATTTAACAATCAACTAACCTGTTTTGTCATCAAAAATGTATTTAGATAGCATGCAAATGTAATGTTAGATGTGACCTATACTGTTCAACATTGAATTAATTTAAATTCGCAGAAAAATAAGAAGCAGTAGCTTTAACCATGGGCAAAGATAAATGATTCCTTTTCTTTGTTCGTTTGAAGTGTGAGAAGCAAACCGAACTCATCAATTATCCCCTCAAAGTAAATTGTCACAACAGCACTTGATTTAGACGGCCTGCGTTAGCAATCTAAATCGCCTCTGAGATATGAACTTTTACAGTGGTGAAGGGCATTGTGGGAAAACTGCACAATCAGCAAGTTCTGTATTGCAAGGCAAAGGCCTGTTCTGTTTCCCCCTAAAGGCCCAGTTATGTTTAGATAATCAGCTGTGATGGCTCCTAACTTATTTCAGCCACATAGCCTTTTGGATGTGCTCTATGTGTAACGCAACAGTAGCAACAGAGGCTTATGTGCAGATAAATACGTCTACATGAGAACAAGATAACGATTGAAATAATGACTCACATTCTGCTTCGTGGAAATCCAGCTTGTTTTCTTTTTTCTTTTCCATTTGCTTAGAATTGACTCAAAACGAGACAATATCATAAATATTCCTGGTAAAAGTGAAACAGTGACGCATGTATTTATGTGGGTGGTGCATTATGAGCCATGCGAGTGACTGTGTGTGCTTCGTGTGAGGAAAGCTACATTTAAATGCAGTTTTTCAGAGCTGTCTTCACAGACTGCATCAGCAGCCCTGGACGCAGACTGCAGCGGACTGCACTGGAGTAAGTTGAGGCAATGGTGGTGGTGGTGAGGGGTGCAACCGTTGCTACCATTAGTCTGGCTGCTCAAAGGAGACGCACTTTACAGACAGTGTGAAGGTAAGCAATTATTCCTTCTCCCTTTTATCCCCTTGAACTAGAGAGCAGACACCAGTGAACAGAGCTGCTTTTGTAGTCTATTATCAGGAAGGAGAAAATCAGAGCTGAATTCCAAACCATTCTGTTCTGTGAGGCACTATGTGTAATTGTAATGATGTTTGTACATGTGAAGACATATTCATTTTCTGTCAGATTATTCCAATTTTAACCTTAGCTGAGGCAAATACATCTCTATATTTTGCTTATCTTGTCCAAAGCCAGTGCACTTCTCAATAGTAGTTTTTTACCTTGACTGAATAGTTGGGAGAGTAGGGCCTGTGGCAACATGATGAGCAGATGGTATCTTAATTCAAAGTTGAAAACATCTTCAAGGATTTTAGCTAGGATGCCAGCACCAACTAGAATACATAAACATGAAGAAAAGTTTTACTATAGTGTGTATGTTTAAGGAATAAAACTAATTTCCCTTGGGGTTGCAAGGTTATATCTCATCAACAATTCTTGTGCAAACCAAATGTGGGGAATTTGAATCCTCAGGGACAAAAAGGTTATTGTTGTTCACCTGTCGTTTTATCTAGCAGTTTTGGTCTGGGAACCGCACTAACTGATTGGGACAGTGTCTTAAAAGTATATCTACACCCCTTGAAGCTTGTTACTAGCCAGAAACATTATTGTATTTTATTGGGGTTTGATAAGATAGACCAACACAAACCAGAGTAATGCAAGATTTCAATGTTTTATAAACAAAACAAAAAATAAAAACTCTTCTAAGTGCTGCACATATTTTAATGCTGCTGTTCTCTCTCAGTTTCTTCTTTTGCAGAAATCAAAAGAAATTGTGGAAAGACTTATTCCAAACTTGGTCATTTGAAAGACTGATTGTTTTCTACAAGGATTTCCTGGTGGTTAGATCCGTCTATCCCCTGTCCCCTCTGAGCAGCTCACCATTATGGGACCGTCATCTTTATAGGCTAGTCATACATTATTACCTGGCTCAGGTTAGGTATGCGGATTGTTTTCCAAGCCGACGTTGCTAAACAAGTAGATAACTACATGTGAGACTAGCCCTAAAATTTTGTACAAAACTTGAATTATATCTATGGAATCAGTGAAGAGAAGAGCCAAGGAATAGTGTAGTTATTAGCTTTAGTGGAAATAGTAAAACGGCATCCAATGATCATTTCAGTGCATATTAAGACATATTTGGTGCTTAGACTAATAAAATGGACATTTATAAGAGTATTTAGAGGGGCCTTGGGTATTTACGAATATTAGTTATTCATGTTGTAGTCCCTCCCTTCGAATAAAACAGTGTTTACTGTACAGGCCTAACATAGTTATCATCTACATGCTGTCTTAGAAATTTAAACTAGTATTTTTACTTATATATGTTGTCACTCACACTACACATTTGGTGGGAAATATATGCTTATCAAACTAATGATAAATCAACGCAGAAGGTATGATAAGCAAATCTTGCATACAAATACATTATACAGTTTAACCTTCTGTTGTCAAGTAATCCATTCAATTTTTTCCTCAACCTTGCTTACTGTCTTACCTTCTTCGTGGGCCATCCATCACTTAATCTCTCATTCATTCTTTCTCCCCTCCAATTCAGTTTAATTTTTTTTGCTGGCATGGAAAGTATGCATTTACGTCAGCCAGGCATCCACGGAGGTAACGGATGGTGCAATAACCGTAGGGAAACAATGCTCTTTAACAGGAGGGAGTAGGTACTGCTATTGAACCATTAAATAAGAGAGAGCTCAATGCTCTGTGTGACTTTCTCAGAGGAAAATGACTGTCTTCTTCCACCAAATGACTCCACTCTCTGCAGCAGGACTGGTCTGGATCAAAGTGTGATGAAGCAACTTCTAATCTGGGCAGTTTTGCGTCTGTGGTCTATAAAAACCCATTTGTGGATATGGATGGGTTCGACAGTGTGTGGATATGCTACATGCATGACTGCTAGAGATGTATTAAGGGTGGTTGAATAATATTATTCAGAGAAGGAGTGCATGAATGCATAGTGTTTTTTCGAGCTATACCAGGCACACCAAAAAGAATAGTAAAATTGTTACATAACAGCGACATTTAAATGTTGATGAGCATTTCAGCTTTTGTTTTATACATTTCCATAAGTCAGATCAAACATATTATTAACAAGTTATTTTCAAACAATAGACCCAAAAGAACAGTAGGATTAGAAGGGAACCTTGTTAAAAACTTTAAGCTAAATGTTCTCTGAAAAGCAACTTTGTGGAAAACATTATACCAAAAAGTCAGTTTAAAAAGTGAAATCAGAACCAGGTGTTCTTAAACAGGAATAACATTAACCTGTGTGAAGAGGTTTTATTTAAAAACGTGGAACGGATTCAAAGGTGATTCCGCAGCTAATGTGTGAAGGTGCAAGGAAGGAGTTGTTAATTTTCATTAGGATACAGATTGTCTTAGTCTAAAAACAATCAAAAATCTTCAGACCTGTCAGGATTCTATAGAGAAGAAGAAAACCAAAGCTAATTATCATCTTTCCGACAGGACACCAATCCATGCATGCTGATGATGGCTTGTAGAGAGATTCTCGAGAGTTGGATGTGAACTGTGTTTTATACACACATCCTTATAGGGTTGCATCACACTGCCTTACATAATCAATCCAGCTGTACTGTGATAGTCCGGAGTTTATTGAAGAATGGAATTATGAAGACCAAAGAACACAGAAGTAAGATCAATGGGATAAAATAAAAAATATAACCCAGTATTCCACGCTTGAACATCTCATAGAGCTATATTTATTCCATGACCTGAAATCAGAAACAATATGTTTTAAGTGCAAACTTACCAAAACATTGTACCTACCTAAATGGAATTTTGTAACAATCATTAATCAGTGGAGCTATCGGAAGAACCGTAGGGACTCGGGTGGTGGAAGGTCCTGTGCTGAGATGGAAGCATGTAATATGACCGGAATAACTATTAGCTTTGCATATAGAATTTACATGACTGTGGTAAACACAACAGAAAAAAAATTATTAATGAAGAAAGACTGGACTCAAATGCAGATGGACAGAGGTGGAAACTAGGTGGTTTGCCTTTCAAGAAGTGAAGACATGACTAACAAAACTAGGAGAATACAGGCAATGGGAACAAAAAAGGTCTAGATGTAGTAAACAAAAGAGAGATGGTTGAATAGTGAGAAGCTTGATTACTGACAAGAAAAGGGTTTGTGATTAGTAACAGGGTAAAACTGAGGGTAAGGGCAAGAATGGATAAGTCAAACAGAACCAAGGTATATAAAAATCTAAACAAGAAAGTCACAAGAAAAACCCTACACACTTTCTTGTCACTTTCTTCAAGTTGTGTGAACCTTTGACTTGTTTGGTTGACTCTCAATCTAAATATGTTAAGTAATTCAAAAAACAATCAAGCAATTAAAGCCTGGATATCCTTTTTTTGATAATTTGAAAAGCAACGGATCTCAGAATCTTAGTGTTTTTAGTGTAAAGGCTGCATGATGTATTAAAGTGTTAGTTGATGTCAATTATTTTTTTATAATTAATAAAGTCCAATAAGTAGAGTTCTGCCATAAATAATATTTATTGTTTATGTTCATATCGTTGCTGATTCTGTAACAGTGTGTTTCCAGAGGGTTTTTGAAGGATGAGTAATTGTTATGTGTGTTTGGATATCTTATGGTGATTTATTGCAGCATTTTGGGGTGTTGAAGTGAAACAGAAGCAATGTAAGTGCTGTTTGGTTTTTCAATGTGTTAAAAAGGGAAAGTAACATATGTTTTGATAACAGGGATTTTTTAATTTATTTTTATTCATTTACAACAAAGCCAGGAAATGAGTAAAAGCTGAGTCCAGTTCTTAGGGTTATCTGGGAGGTATAGAGGGTTGAAATGACAACTGCAAAGGATTATAAAGAGTTATTTAATAAATACTGGATAGTTTGATTTTTCAGGCCTATTGGTGAAAGTGAAGTATCAAGTGTTAATAATTGTCTAAAAGCTCCTTCAAAGCACTAATTACAATCAGCTATGAAGAAATTTCTTAATTCCAACAAATATCCTTTGTACAGGAGAGACCATGCACTTCTATAGATACATTCATGTGGATTCTGAAATATGTTGCCTATAAAAGAGATGCTAAAATCAAATTTGAATATTGGAACAGGTTCTCATATTTTTATTAGGAGACTGTTAGACATTAGCCGCATAGATTTTCTAGTGTGTGGCAACTTGGGTTTGACTGAGTGCAATGGTGGCTTTCATGGGGCACTGAGGAAGGGCAAGGTGGGGGTGTGGTATCAATTATATAATGTTACAGGTAAAAAAAAAGACACCGAAAAAAGCTGACCTCTTATATTACATTCGAACTTCCGGTACTTACTGAGCGGTGGGTAAAAGCTTCATCTTTCTCTGACCCTCCCTCGGGAAATGAAACTTCATCCTTATCATGTCAGACCTCTTCCTCATTCTGTACTCCCCATCTGCCATCCAGTTGTTGTCTCTATCGTCCTCATTCTTACATAGAAAGTAAATTAAAACATTTAACATTGACTTGCCAGAGCTAAATAGGTTTACATGAACTGGGAGTTTTCCTGATGCGCCAGTCTAATATTGGGCTGCTGGCCTGCATCGCTCTGTAAAAAAACAAAAGACTATGAGATAGATAAGCCAGCGCTGAGACAAGCCATTAGAGGCAATTAGGCCAGCAGCATGTGAGGAGAGATTGGTTTATTTCGATTAAGTGTGAAAAAAACATCTAATTCAAATAGGCTATGGTTTAAAGGACATATTTTTCCTATGCTTGCTTTTAATTCCACAAAATGTATTTATATTTTTTTCATTTTCTTCATCCTGTTTTTTAAAACAAACAAGTATCCGACATGTAACACCCAACAAGGAAGTCCTAGTTCACACAGTTAATGTCAAGATATTGCAATACAAAGATATAGGCAGTTACCTGTGGCTTAGCGGGTAGAATAGAGAACTTGCACGTTGGGGTTTGTAGGTTCAATTTCAGATTTTAAGGTGTCCTGGTGCATTTTCTCAGAGTTTCACATTGAATTGCATATGGGTTTATACCTATCTCCATGTTTAAGACGGTAAATGTGGCTTTAATACAAAGCATTTTGAATAGTACAGTCTGACCAGAAAGTTCTATTTAAGGTGAATCCATTTAAATGTTAAAACAATTTTAATAACGTACCGCTGATTAAGCAATAAACATTAATTTCCTATTGGTGCACAATCAATTTCCCCCCCGAATTTTTTTTAAAAAGCAGTTGAAAAAATTCCCATCAGTAATCTGTAGTTTTCACTTTTACAGAAATTTTCCAGCATGAAGTCAGCGCTAAATAGCTTTCTGCGTTCTGCTCCTAGTAGATGATCGACACAAATGATGCTTTATTTTGGTCATAATTTTTACCTGTGTCCTTTAGCTTCTCAGTCTCTTCTTTAACAATCCTTGCTAGAAAATGTTACTGACTGGTTTGCAGAGAAACACACAAAATTTCCTCCTAATGTGATTTAAATACACTTTAATTAAAGGAGCTTTAGCATGCAGTTGTTTAGTACTTTCGTAAAACTCAAGGGTAAAACTGTTTCATTATTATCCAAAGTCATAAAGAGGATCATTTATTCACTGAGAGTTAAGTAGTAAACCTATTTCCTAACATAATGTGTAAATTATTGTTTTCCTAATTAACAGAAGCAGATTTGCAGAAAAACAGATGTTTCTGCTGAGATTCTTCTTTTTAATAACCTTTTTCCATTGAAAAAATATAAGTAACTGCCGTTATTGAATAAATGTTTCTTTTTTCATTCCATTCTTTAATAATTAAGCCTAAAAATGATGAGATAAGACAACACTATATAACATCCTAAATATTTTTAAACAGATCCAATAGAGAGTTATATCACAATCCTGGAGAATAACCATGTCTCTCTAAAAAAAAAAAAAAAATAATTTGGGAATCTGTAAAGAAACCATATATGATTCATTAAAATAGAATAAACTATTTTTAAAATTAACTTTGCAGTTATTAGATGATAAATTTGTTAATTTCCTGGATATTTCATTTGCTATTGCTGTTATCCATCAACTTATGTAATATATTTGCAGTTACATGATAATCTATTAAAGACAATCTGTTTGTTGAGAATATTTGATAGGGAAAGATTGCAGATTTTCTTACTTAGTTTCTCAATTTTATTAAACCAGATATCCTAAATTGGAGTTTTAACCCGAAGTGGGATTTTAACCACGTAGAACTGACGAACTGCCTGCCGAGGTTTAAGCAGCATGTGAACATTCCAACACGTGGAAATAACACGCTGGACCATGTTTACACCAACGTAAAAGACGCATACAAGAACTTCCCCCGCCCCCACCTCGGGCTCTCCGATCACATCTCCGTCATGCTGGTGCCTGCATACCATCCCCGGCTGCGACGCTCCAGACCCACACAGAAGACCATCACTGTGTGGCCCAGTGACACCGACGCCGTGCTGCAGGACTGGTTCGGCTGCACAGACTGGCAGGTCTTCAGGGAGGCTGCTGAGTACGAGGGGTAGCTGGACCTGGAGGACTACACATCTGCTGTTCTGGGGTACATCAGCAAGTGTGTGGAGGATGTCACCACCACCAAGACTGTGACTTGCTACCTGAACCAGAAACCCTGGCTGAATGCAGAGGCACGTTCTCTGCTGAAAGCCAGGGATGCTGCGTTTAGGTCTGGTGACTCACGAGAGCTCAGGAGGGCAAGAAGAGAGCTGACTGCAGGAGTTAAGATGGCAAAAGCTGCATATGCTCAGAAAATCCAGGGACACTTTTCCTCCCAGGATCCACAGAGCATGTGGAAGGGCATCAAGTGCATTACAGACTATAAATCTAAATCTGCACAATGCCCCAAAGACCCCTCCCTGCCTGAGGCTCTCAACCAATTCTACGCCCGGTTTGAGAACCCTGACACTCCCCCCCCCCAGCACCAAAATTAAGACTTCACCAGGAGAAGAGCCCATCAGTGTGACTCCAGCAGAAGTAAGGAGGACGTTGAGGAGGATCAACCCCCGGAAAGCTGCTGGCCCGGACAACATCCCCGGGCGGGTGCTGAGAGAGTGCGCGGACCAGCTCTCAGACGTGCTGGCGGACATCTTCAACGCCTCCCTCATCTAGGCAGCTGTCCCCACCTGCATGAAGACCCCCACCATCATCCCGGTCCCCAAGAGCTCCGCAGTGACAGGTCTGAATGACTATCGGCCAGTAGCCCTCACACCGATAGTCACAAAGTGCCTCGAGAGACTGGTTCAGACTCACATCAAAGTCAACATCAGCGTCACTGTTGATCCACACCAGTATGCATACAGGAAAAATTGATCCACAGAGGACGACATTTCCTCCGTGGTCCACACTGCCCTCACCCACCTTGAGCAGAAGGATTCATACGTCCGTATGCTGTTTGTGGACTTCACATCTGACTTCAACACCATGATTCCTCAGACTCTGATTAATAAACTCTCCTCACTTGGACTGAGCTCTTCCATCTGCAACTGGGTCCTGGACTTCCTGACCAACAGGCCGCAGTCTGTGAGGATTTACAATATCTCCTCCCCCACCATCACCCTCAGCACTGCCTCGCCTCAGGGCTGTGTGCTGAGCTCCCTCCTGTTCACACTGCTCACATATGACTGCTCGCCTATCCATCCAGGCTGTCATCTTGTGAAGTTTAAGGACGACAGAGCAGTGGTTGGATGCATCACAAACAGGGATGAGTCCAGCTACAGGGAGGAGGTGGAACACCTGGAGGGTTGGTGCAGAGAAAACAACCTCTTCATTAATGTAAAGAAAACCAAGGAGATGATTGTGGACTTCAGAAGGGGCAAGCATGCCCATCTCCCCCTGCACATGGGAGGATCTGCGGTGGAAGTGGTCAACAGCTACAGGTACTTGGGTGTACACCTGAGTAACAACCTCACCTGGAGCAACAACACTTCCATTCTGGTCAGGAAGGCGCACCTGCGGCTCTACTTCCTCAGGAGATTGAGAAGAGCTGGACTCGGGAGCTCAGTTCTCACCTCCTTCTACAGATGTGTGGTGGAGAGCGTCTTGTGCTCCAGCATCAACGTGTTGCATGGAAGCTGCTCTGCTGCAGACAGGAAAGCTCTACAGAGAGTGGTGAAGGCTGCACAGAGAACTGTTGGAGTCAGCCTCCCCAGCACCACAGACATTTACACCTCCAGATGCAGGAAGAGGGCCGCCGGCATCATGAAGGACCCCACACACCCAGCACACTCACTTTTTGTCCTGCTCCCCTCAGGCAGGAGGCTGCGGAGCCTCAAGTGTAAAACCACCAGACTGAGAAACAGCTTCATTCCTGAAGCTGTGAGACTCTCAAACACACGCAAGGACAATTACAAATGAAAAACACTTTCGCATTTACCCGGCACTGTTCACTTTAATATCACACTATAAAATGTCACTTTAAAATGTCAATTAATATGTGACTTGCTCTCCGAATTTTCATTGGTGCTATGTCCAAAGTCCCATATTGTAGATTCTGTGTCCATATTGTAGATTCTGTGTAGTTAAATCCTATTTCTCATATAGTTCTTTATATTTTATTATACTATTTGCACTCCGAATTTTCATTGCTGCTATGTCCGAAGTCCCATATTGTAGATTCTGTGTTCAATCCTATTCTCGCATAGGTCTTATAATTTATTATAGTATTTAAAATTGCTATCAGGGTGTAAACTGGACCGTGTGATTAGAATTTCTTCCCACCTCATGTACCACATGTGATGTGATGACAAATAAAATTCCTTAATTCCTTGATTCCTTGATTCCATGTGACAAAAATTTCTATTACTTATTATTGAACAGGCAGAGCTCCGGTGTTCTACAGTACTCAATGCAAAGAATTTACTCATGTCGAGGTCACAAATTAATTGTTAAAGTATAATAATACAACATTTTTAATGGCTTGATATTAGATGAAGATTTTTATTTGTAAAAGCCTGCAATCCTTAAATCATTTCACAAAACAGGCAGATGGTCACAAAAATGCTCAATAGTACCCTTTACAGTCTACGGTTAGTGGCTGAACAGTGTGAAAAAATTAAAAGGCTCCAGAAATGAGTATATTTTTCGACACTTTAGGTTTATAAACTTATCTGTACATGTGAGTCTGTAGCAACAGTCCCACCTAATTACATGATAAACTGCTTTATCTGGTTCTGTTGGTGCATTTATGTTATTTTTTGACTAAAAATACGTGCTTGTACCTTTTTTATGCTTTGGTAAAATATGTTGTAATAATATGTTAAGTCCAACTATGAATTTACAGAAGTAGTAGAAGGGAGTAAAGGAACTGAGTACGTATTCCTAAGTAGTAGGTATTCGAATTTTATTGCAGCTGGTTCAAGGTACCACTTTAAATGGAGAAATAGAACCCAAGGTGAGCTAAATAGGAGGCAATGCCTCTGAGGTTTTATCTGTCATTGTGTCATGAATTGGAATTTCTAAAGTTAGAGTGAATTGTGCTTGCAGGTACAGAAGGCCAGACACACACATGAACACAGACCTGTGTTCCTTGACAAAGTTCGACATTCACTCGCACCATCGATACGCAGCTGGGGTTCTTGTAAAATGATGTTAAATTCATTCCTTTGTTGAATCTTTTTCATTCTGGAAAAAATATGACATATTCAAACAGTTGCAGCAAAATGGTACAGATTTGTTTAATTCAGACTTATACAGAAATTATAACATATTTTGTGAACAAGCCAGAGTTTGAATATTGCTTGATTATCCTCTTTTATGTTTATATAAATTTTTCAGCCAATTATCTCTGAAATTATGAGAAAAGGAAAGGAAATATAACAGTATTAAGCAAAAAGTACTTAAAACAGTAAGTGTAACAGCTGTTCCTTTGAAGTGGACATAAAACTATATACAGAATATGCACATTTACTGCCAAGAACAGCTGCTAAGCCACTAGAAAAATGTAACTGTATTCTAGTGTACTCTGCTCTTCTGTACAGGAAATATCCAATCGCTGCTTTCCTCCTATTTCATCTCCTTAATTGGGGTCCTAAAGGTTCTATATACATACACAAACAATTTGGCCTTGTTGCTATCAAAACGCTCAAAAATTCACGTCATATCATGCGATAGCTGCACCATCTTCTTTTCTCTTTATTGTCTTATGGTTGTCTTATTTCCCTTTTGTCACAAAGATCAAAACGGTTTTGACACCTAAATGACAACCTTAACTTGGCTGTGATTTTTCTTTCTACTTTTCCCTTTTGTCTCCTATAAACAGGTTTCAAGGCTTTCTACTGAGCGCCATAAACATGGGGATTTTACCTGGGTGGCACAGGGCAGGACTGTGAATTTCATGCTCTGTGGCTTGTGCAGGAATAAACAGGTTAGTGCATCCTATGTTTTCATCCCCTTTCCTTAAGTCTAGCTTTAATGTTGACCATGTTATTCCACTGTGAGGGACAGCAGCTGGCCAAGGCACACAGGGAACAGTTTCATCTAAAGGTATTATCCAATTAAAACCTGAAAATCCTTTGAAGTTTATTTGGTTAGAGTTCACCTTTGTGAATATTGTGAATAGCTCTTTATCGCTGATTGTGATTATATGTAGGTTTCTGACTTATTTAGTTCCTATATTGACTTGAGTGTAAATCCAATTCACAACTCAACATTTTTACAAAAGAT
>JAVLVB010000335.1:14767-25493 GCA_032876305.1 Orestias chungarensis
AAAGGTTTCTAATTGATTCTTCTATTAGAGATTCCAGGAATCATCAGTAAAGCTGCAGTCTGATAGCAAAGTGCTCTGTTAAGCTAAAATTGGGGAGATATGATGTCTCTTTTTAAGTTTCATCAGAACAGTTATTTGCAGCTATAGCAGGAAGGTAAACACATCAGAGTAGTGTTTGCTGTGTTGTGTATCTCTAAATATTTAAATAGTTTTATCTTCCAGCACTTTATATTCTCAAACATATCATTTAGTATCTGATGCATTTCTGTCTGTTACTATCGGAATAAAAATATTCCTGGATACATCCTCAGTAAAAATATAGCAAGAAGGACGTTAGCTTTGGTTTCTTTAGGGCTTTTTTTCAACACATCATGGCAAATTATTTCTATTGTTTTATGCTCTCAGTTCTGATGTGGATGTGTGAGTATTTCCCAATATTTGTTTTTCTTCCTCTCAACGCGTTTACATGATTCTACTTGAATGTATCCGCTCCCTAAGACTACTAGACTTAACAAAAGGGTGCTTGTTAGAATCGTTGCTTGTGTTGTTCCCTTTCAGATTCCTTCTTGTTTTGCTTCTAAAGCATCCAATGCTACCACTTTGTTTTCACGATTCATCCGTCTAAACCACAACCAAGTGTTTTAAAACAACCATCCAAAGCAAGATTTGTTTTAAGAATGAAAAAAGAGGACATTGCATTTTTTCTGCACAACCAAATGTAGACGTATGTAATGAGCTCAACTGTCTTATTGGTACTGCTGGCTGGATTAAAGCCGTCTAGAGTTTGTTTTTGAGGCTCCTAATTAAAGGCTGTCGAGGAAACATGACAGCATCTCTATCATCTTGAGTTTGAAAGCCAAAAACGGGCATTAATGAATCAAAGGTGATGAGGAATTAACATTATAGCATGATATAAATATAGACATTACGGCCTTTAATCCATGGCTCACTGCTGTAACTCATACTTTCACTGCTGGATATGCGGCGTCCTCTTTTGGTTCCGATACGCTTGCGTGTTGATGCTGATGACGTGTGTTCTCCTGTTATTTAGGCTTCCTAACGCCTTCACGCAGAACTCCACTCACTCTGTGGCCGATCCAGGCAGTGCGTCAGAGAGCATCGGGATCCCGGTGGAGACGGAGACGCTGAAGATTGAAGAGGTCCAGGCGCCCGCTACAGGAACCCGCAAGGCCAAAGTTCTTTATGATTACGACGCTGCAGACTCGAGTGAACTCTCCCTTCTGGCTGATGAGGTGAGGGTTTCTCATGAACTCACTGTTGCAGTCTTTAATCACTACAACACTGATGGATTTTATGCACTGAGCCTGCAGCATTTTTCCTTTTTAAGAAAAAACTGCGGTTTATAGTTTCATGTTGAACCTTTTCTCTGTGGTTTGTGAATCTGTTCACTTCAATAAATATGAGGCTGATTAGTTTAGAAACAAATACTTTTCTTGTGGGGACAAACCCTAGTAGGGGTCAGGTGTGCGACTATGTTGTGAGCAGAGTTGGGGTTAGGCTATAGAAATGATGGCCTGTGTGCACAATATGACTGCACAATTATTTTGTCACAATATATCCTTTAAAAATGTGAGCTCTGCTGCAGCTCCTGCATCTCTGATCACATGTTCTCGACCAGAAGTCTGCCAAAACTCTGCGAGCGTAACAAAACGTCCGAACGTGCACACACGCTTCATACAGCCGCCATAAGTACAGAACCCCACGGGGGCAGCGTGTTTAACGAGAGCACATCATGTCGACTGGCCAAGTAACGGCTGCATGTGAGGAGCTTGTGCCTCTAAACGGCTCCACATCCAGGAAGAATAAGGAAGAAGTTAAATGTAAAGAGAGCAGCAGAGTTGTGTCAGAATAACAACTAGCTTATTAAACCACATGAAGAAACATCACAGGCATAAATACGAGGAGCACATGAAGGCTAAAGCTAACGCTCACTCACTAAATCCACGTCTGTGTCCAGCAGCAACCCAGACAACCATCACAGCAACTCGGCAACACTAATGTCCCAGATAGATCCTGCCGTTTTCCGTTTTCTTTAAGTTGTAATTTTGCAGCCCTAGTGCAAGAGAGCCGGTTACAATGAAAACCTTTCACAAAGAAGTCCTGTAGAACAAAAAACCTGGACCCAATCTGCGCGTTCATGTTCATGTCTCTTTTCTCTGTGTTGCTTTAATAGTTGCCCGTTTCCAGACCCAGAAATCACATGAAAGGCTTGTTTCCTAAAACGGTTGAATAAAAAGTGGATACTGAGATAACTAAGGAGATTTGTGCAGTGAAACTGTCTTTGTACACTTACATCCGTGACAAAATAAAACCGTGGGAGGATCAAACGATATGTGGAGGAGACATTTTTGATGACTAACGCGACTCCCAGATTGTGGAAAAGTAAATGTTGACATGAGGTGTTCATTGATTTTCTCTTGAATTCACGCTGAGGGCATGTTTTGATTTGATAAGTGTGCTGGGTATTAAGTTTCACTTAAAATCTGTCATTAAAGCATCCAGTTAATGAGCAGTTAAGCAACAGCCTGCATTGTTCACTGCATTGCTGAAGATCAGTGACCGCTGCGTAATGCGCCACACAACGTTCTGCTCACATGTCGGCCGCAGACTTCTACTGGGAGGTGTTCTTTTGTTGTCATACTTATGCATGATTGAGCGTACAGTGAGAGTCATATCACTGACATCACTGGATTACTCTTAACAACATTCACACCTTATCTGCAGCTAATGTTTATAAAAAAGGCTGAGAATGAAAGGAATGAAAACAAAGTGTGAACGTATGCATCCCTTTCATCTTATCAGAGCAAGAACAATGTTACATCACCACAGCTCTGGTGCTCAACCCTAAAAAGCTTTTCTTTGTCGTGTTTGTTTCAGCTTATTACGGTTTACACGGTGCCAGGAATGGACTCTGACTGGCTGATTGGAGAGAAAGGAAACCAGAAAGGAAAAGTGCCCGTCACGTACCTGGAGCTCCTCAGCTAGAGCGCTCGCCCCATGCATGTGTGCGGGTGCGAGCTGGCACTTCGGAAGCCTTTACTACAAACGACATCGCTCTTGCACTAACGAGTAAGAAGCTTCAGTGAACACTCCTGTACATCCTGACTAGCAAAGCTGCACACGCTCCTCAGAGCATCCCTGTTACAGCGAGAGACAGAAATTCCCTGACTGGGATCAGCGACATTCCCCCTTTAAGAGTTTTGGTGTTTCATTGCTGCTTTCTTAACCATGTTGTCATTGATATTCTATTTATTGAAGTGCATGTCAAATCTTTGTTCAGACGTTTTCTTTGGTTTTCCTTGGTTTTTAAAGACTTCCCAAACCTATTTCTGCTGTTTGTAATGTTTATTCTGCAATAGTGTTGGTTGATCTTTCCTCTTCCATTACTCTGTATATCTTTAAAGTGTTCTAAAAATTAGAGAAGTGAAACCACAAGTCTTTGAATCATCCCATGCTGATGTCCAGTGTTACTAAACCACATTTCTGATTTCTTTCTCCACAAAACGGTAAAAATGAAACGACAGAACTGGAGAGTTGATGGTAAATACTGACCTTCATGGACTGTTTCCCATCTTTGAAGATTTGCCTTAACGGCTGATAAAGATGAATGTCTTAGCAATACTGCTGTTGCTTTGTACCTTTCCATCTCCACCGCAGGGATCCATGTGAGGAATAGTCTGATCCCTGTTTAGCAAATAACTGCCTTACAGTGACAGAAGGGTGCTGCTCACAGAATGTGCTCTTCAAGCCACAGCAAGCATGCAAGTGTATCGCCTCCCTTCATTATACCAATGATGCTCAATAGTGTGCTTCTATTGTTTTATTCTAAGACCTTAAGGCCTGTTTGATGCCTCACACCTTAAAATGTCCTCAGTCTTAGTGCTGCATGTGCTGCAAACTGCTCTAGCCTCCTGTCCTGCTGGAAGTGTGTGTATGTGTAAGAGTAAACGATGTGAGTCCTAAACCACTCTGCACCAAACCTCACATCTGGTCTGTGTATGCATGAACCTTTATTACCTCCTTAGCCTCTGGTGTTATGAGTTAAGGTCGTTTTAGCTCCAGAACACGAGACACGGAGGAATGTAACCACCTTGTCCCTCCAGCCTCCCTAAAAATAAACTCCCTGTTGAGTTTATTTTTAATAATTGTACGATGTGTTCCTCTATTTGCTCCGTGTCCCTGATTGTTTTGCTTGTTCCTATCTGAATGAGCAAAAATAATGTATTAAAATGCATAATTTATGTGAAATGTTCTCCTTTATTCTCTTTTTCCTTTACGGTACGGGGAGACTCTTACATTCGCTGACCATTTTTCTTTCTGGCCTTTTTCCTGGAATAGACAGTCAGCAACATTTCAGTGATGTTGGAGGTCTGGGGTCAGCCATAGAGCTCCCGCTGAACCCCATTCAGACGGGTGTAGGTTTATATTGTTCTGTTTAACTCCCAGCTGTGTGGGAGTTTTAAAAAACTGACCCAAACAAAGGAAACAAACAACCAACTCCATCATAAACAGGAACACTAGAGTTGTTATCCAAGGAGGCACATTTGTAAAAATGTCAGCTGAACACACAACAGGCAACAGTAGTAAGAAGTCTGTTTGGGGAAAGTTAGGCTTTTTAAATCTAGTAAAACTCAACCAAAGGCCTGTTGGTTGTGTCATGGGTCTGTTTCACTGCTAACGGTACCAATGCATCAGTGGGTGGGTTGAATTATAAATGATGAGTTCCAAAACTGCTCAACTTTACTTTAACTCAGAGGCTGACGGGTTGGAACCTGAACAAGCTGGGGGTTTCAGCAGGTCAGCGTGTTTCTCAACACACATTATCAGTGGGTTGAATCAAAGTTTTATTATGGTCCCTCAGTGGGGAAACACAGGCGTACTGCCAGAAAAGTGACAGGCAGGTCAGGGCATGTAGATTTACATGAGATTTAAAGAGCCAAGTGAGAATACCAGACAGCCTTCTGAAGCAGAAAAAAGACAATGCAACTTTTAGAAATGTGCAAATCAGTAGGATAATAAAAATATAACTGGTGCATTTCTATTAAACAGGTTATTTACAGGTGAATTGCAACAGAAGGGATGTAAACATGTTGAGTTTGTTAGGAGCAGTGATGTTGACAGTCTGGGGTAGGATCAGCTCTAACTCTCCTTTGTGTGGCCAACATGCAGCAGTCTGTCACAGGGTATAAACTAAAGCTGCTAACATGAAGGGGAATGAAAGGCCTCCACTGTAAATTCATAAAGTATGCTTATTAGCCTGGTCTGTGCTAGGAAACGTCCTGTTTAAATAATTTGGTTGTTTTTTTTACTACTTCCTGTGAGACCTATAAATATTTGTTGACTGTGCAGGTAGGTCAAAAGTTAACTGGATCCTAAAACATTAAGTTATATCACATGTTTTTTTTGAAGAGGCAATCCTATTTTGTACTGACCTGGGCAGTCCTGATGAGAATCCAGTAGAGAATCTGCCCAGAAGAGAAAGATTAGGCTGATGTCGAGGAGGCCTTCTAGCCCCATCACCAGAGGTAAATCCCTTTAAATACAAGTGACTAAAAGTCACTGAGCAAAGATAGAAAAGTTTTGTATATATCCTGACAGATTTAGGATGGGGCAGCAAACCAGTGTTGAGAATATAACATTTGGTAGACAAGCTGCTCACAACTCGGCCCACTAGGAACCGACCTCTCAGCTTCACAGAATCCAATGACCAATCCAATTTTTACCTTTAAATGTAAAGCAATCCTTCAGGACCTGCAGGTTTACTTTGGTTCCAGCTGAACGTCCCTCCAGAAGTCATTTTGAGCACAACTATGGCTTAAGAGGAGTTATAACCAGGAGGAAATCCTCTCACTAAAACAGGCAACCTCTATGAAAAAGACCACTTTTCATATCAGACAATGCAAACAATGAATTGTTATTATATATCTCTTTTTCCTGCAATCTATGCGGCAGTCCTCAGCAGTTGTGTGTTTTGTACATGATCCTGCAAACCATTCATTAGAGGGAAGTAGAAGCGAAGGTTGGACAAAGAAACTAACAGCTGTAATTTTAGGGTGGGAGGTTTTGTGGTAAATTGAACAGCCTGGTGGTCAATCTTCATCAATTGTACATAGTAAGAGCAGAGTGTGAAGGTCCAGTTAGCAGGATAAGAGCTCAGTAATGCTCAAAATATTGCAATGCACAACATTATAGATGACATACCCAAGTTGAAAAGAGTACAAACTGTTGGTGTACGTCTTTCTGGCGCATCTGTGACCAAGACAGCAAGTCTTTGTGATGTATCAAGAGCCACAATATCCAGGGTAGTATCAGCATAACACCAAGAAGGACGAAAAACATCCAACAGGATTAACTGTGGACGCAAGAGGAAGCTGTCTGAAAGAGATGTTCGGGTGACAACCCCGACTTAATCCAAAAAACATAAAACCATGGCTGCCGAAATCACGGCAGAACTAAATGAGCACCTCAACTGTCCTGTTTCCAGCAAAAGTGTCCATCAGGAGCTCCAGAGGGTCAATATACACGGCTGGGCCAAACCTTTGGTCACTCGTGCCAAAGTAGGTTTCAAAGCCCCAAAGAAGCGTACCAGCCAGACTGTTGCATGTCCACAGTGAAGCATGGGGGTGGATCAGTGATGGTCCGGGCTGCCATATCATGGCATTCCCTTGGTCCAATACTTGTGCTAGATGGACGTGTCACTGCCAAGGACTACCAAACCATTCTGGAGGACCATGTGCATCCAATGGTTCAAACATTGGTGATGTGATTCAGGATGACAATGCATCTACACACGCAGCAAGACTGGAGAGAGATTGGTTTGATGAACATGAGTGAAGTTGAACATCTCCCATGGCTGCACAGATTTAAATGTTCACATGTTCACCAGATCTAAATATTATTGAGCCTCTTTGGGGTGTTTTGGAGGAGCGAGTCAGGAAACGTTTTCCTCCACCAGCATCACGTCGTGACCTGGACACTATCCTGCAAGAAGGCTTAAAATCCCTCTGACCACTGAGCAGGACTTGTTTATGCCATTACCAAGATGAACTGACGCTTTATTGGCCGCAAGTACACCATACTAATAAATTATTGTGCTCTAAACTCAGGTGTTTCAGTTTCATTGACCAACCCCTGTATGTATTTTACACGTGCAAATTGCTTTTTTATGGCACAATGAAGCATCTGTGCTACCTTAACTTCTTAGGAAAATTCTGTACAAATCCAAACAACTCTAAAAAAGTGTGACTCTGCATTATACCCAATGCCTTTTTGACAATCCCCCTCCAACAATTCATCCCAACACAACTTCGTCCAATGATGTCCTTTAGAACCGTTCTCAGGAGGTTCTTGTATTTGGTTTTACAAACGAAATATATGATATAGTTTTTGGAAAATGGCAACTCAGGATGTTGTCACACAATCCCACCAGGTGTTAGCTAATTGCTGCAGCCGCTAGTCTGGAGGCGCAGGAACTAAAGGGGCGAGGCGGAGCTATGGGTAGAAAGGCGGAGCCTTACAGAACCAAGCATTTAGGAACGCCAAAGGCTGCCGTGAGATTCAAGGATTACTCAAACATACATAAACAAACATTTAGTGACTTAAACACTTACACAGGATGTGTTCAGAACTTTATTCAGTATCATCATCCTATCAGTTCAACAAAAAAAATCCCATATTATGACTGCGGGAAAACTAAAAAGCTGCATCACAATGTTAAAGTAAAATGCTCTGAGGTTTGTTGAAGGAGTATGAATACGTACATGTGGAAATGTTGCTGACCATGAACCTAAGGTGAACCTAACTTCATCACCTTGTGTTTTAATATAGTTTCACTTTTCTTGCAGTGGGTTGTGGTTCTAGTGCACTTCCATAAAAATGATGAGTGTTTGGATTCAGGTTCACCATCAACAAATGTAAAAGCAGGAAGTTTGTCACCTTGTTCTGTCCACCCAGACCAACATGGACCAAGTCTAAATGAATCACCTGTCCAGTAAAGTCAGAGTGAAATGCTACAAACAAATGACAAAAAAACTATGAAACAAAATGAAAATCACATCAAAGTTCAAAGTATCAAAACCACACACTGAGGTTCATCTTCACCTCATACATCTCACGGTATTTGAAGATATTCTGTCAAAGTAGTGAGCTTTCTTGTGTGAGTTAATACACACTTTAATCAAGTGCAGCTCCAGATGTAGGAGTTGAACAAAGTAAATATTTCACTTGTGCTATTAAGGCTCATCTCATAGGATCGTTATCTTTTAATGATTAAATAAGATGCAAGATACTAACAATGGTTTATGTAGTATTTACAAACCAACCACTGCATAAATTGATTATCATTTGGTTCACCAGCTGCTGAATGGTAATACTTGATGTGTTGTCTTGATCCCTGTTGGTCCTGGCATTGCATATGCACGGTCTTCAAGATGATTCTTCAGTGTGAGACCCACATAAGGCGTTTTCAGAAGTTCGGTCACACTTGCATAAGATGATGTGACGCCTGAATAACAATGAAGTATCACTCAATTCCTGTAGAGTGTAGGATGAGAAACGGGGTCAGCAGCAGTATGTCTAACCAGTTTACTAATTTGGGATACCGCAGCAGTTTCGATTCCCTTATTGTCAACTGTGGTTCGTGCTTGTATTTTTTGGCGGTGATCTAATAATAGTGTTCTGTATAAAGTTTGAGATCTTGTTTGACTTGATTATCTACTCTAACATACACAATCAGATGTCTAAAAAAAAAACAAATAGATCTTGCTGCACAATTTAGCACCCAAACCCACTTACCCCCAAAACAGTCTCAAGTAAAATATTTTGATTTTTTTTCTGTGTTTTGACTTGGATAACACTTGAATGTCGTTGGATTGTTATTGCTGGTCCAGGTGGGAAGCTGTAATATGAAGTTACATGCAGTGATTTGCAGAAGTATTCACACAACTTGAGCCCATGAGTCTATGATGTTACTACAGTGCTCATTCAATTTCATTAGGATTCTATAAAATATCGTTAACAGAGTCAGTATTTCATGATTATGAGTTTTTCATGGTTTTCGACATGTTTACAAAGTGAGAGACAATTAGCCTGTTCATGGCTGCCTCACCATCATAGGAATCACAACTGACAGTCAGTAGCTTTCCCCACTCCTTCAGTAGTGCAAGAACCCCTCACCAGCACAATGGTAACGAGCAGAGGTCCAGTTCCTCCTGGAGGCCTCATGCAGAATAGTTCCCAAATGTCGGATGTCAATAGACTAAATGCAGATCTGACAATGAACACTCAAGAGTTTATCCCTTGGTTGGATGAGTGCTCCAGAAAAAGTGACTAATAAATCAAATGATGAACAGATTTAGTTTGAGGTCCCCTCTTTTGACTACAAACGTTGTTGGAATTAATTACTGCCGTGATACTGAGCCACATCCGGGCTCTATGAGACTATTAGCTATTTACAAATTGTCTGTCATTGTCTGTCAATGATGTAATAGTCACTGTGTTCAAACAGACAGATCCAACTCCGTTCTAAAACTCCATTCCAAACACCTCTGTGAGTACGCCTGCACTTCTTAAGAAGACAACAAGGTGATTTGTAAAGATTATGAAAGGAATTTAAAATAGTCCCGAAAGTCTCTACCAAACCAACAGACATGAAAAACCTGAAGAGCCAGAATGCACTTACCAACCTCTCAGCATTGTTTTAGCTAGGTTCCAGATACTGTGTGGGTGTAACAGAGAGCAATGGTATCCGTTTACAGACAGAAACCCAGTCTCAAAGAAGATAACATTTTCAGTTTTTAAGAAATGACGGGAGTTTTCTTCTGAGATTGCAAGGTGCCAGGATTTTCTGTTTTATATCTTTATTGATGTGTGTATACAAGAATAACAAGGGTGCTTACCTGATACCTTGGTGTCAGCATTAAACATGTTTGTATACACCCTTGGACATACAATAGCGTTTTTTTTTAAAAACAGCATAGAAAAGGACATACATAAATAATTATAAAAACAAAAGGAAATAGAAATAAAATAAATTAAATTAAATTAAAATGAAAGAAAATAAAAAGGGGGGAAAGACGAGGGGGGGGATGTGTGTGTGTGTGTGTGTGTGTGAGGTGGGTGTTACATGACTGCAAAAAAGTCCATGAACGGTTGCCAATTGTTGTAGAATTTGCTCAAGTTCCCCCTACTTGAATATCTAATTTTCTCAACTTCTAAAAAGGACATAACCTCTGTGGACTGGAGGGATTAGCTTAGCAATTAGTGAAGTGAAAGCTATTACTTCCAATTCTTAAGTAGAGTATAGGGTATGGTCATCCAAAAGACCAACAATTGCAATATGTGGTGAGATGTGAATAGTTGTTGAAAATATTTTAGACATGGTGTTGAAGTAAATTTGCCAAAAGTTCGACAGAGCTGGACAAGAGAAAAACATACGCGAAAGATTGCAGGATGTGTTTCCACATCTGTCACAGACATCCACCACGTCTGGAAAGATCTGTGCTAGTTTAGTCTTGGAATAGTGGCATAAATACAACTTTAAACTGTACCAGGGTCAGCCGGGGACAAATAGAAGTTCTGTGAATGACCTTCAGGGCAGATTCTCACCAGTCTTCGTCAAAGACCAACCCCAACTCACGCTCCCAAGTCTCCCTTATTTTAATGGGTAAATAGTCATCATATGATTGGATAGAACTGTACACCTTTG
>JAVLVB010000335.1:30243-40523 GCA_032876305.1 Orestias chungarensis
TGTCTCACTCTATAAGGTTAAGTTATTTAAGTTTTTCTATAGTTATGCTGCTATAGGCTTAGACTGCTGGAGGACAATCTGACCACTTCTCTCTCTGCTACTTTCTTCCTTTGTCCAATCTACTTAGTTACCGTTATTTCAACCTTGTTAACCTTTTGTTTTCTCTTAGTGTTCTTCTCTCCATAGTAGCCACACCTGGTCTGGCATTCTGTTAGCTGAGACAGCTTCTTGGATGAGAACATGGGCTGAGATGCTTCCAGTGACGTTCTACAACTGCTGCTATAAACTCTTTTATTTCAGTATCCTGTGCTTCTAATTTAGTTTTCTGTCTTTTCAAACCCCCAGTCGGTTGTGGCAGATGGCTGCTTGTACTGAGCCTGGTTCTGCTGGAGGTTTCTTCCTGATAAAGGGGAGTTTTTCCTCTCCACTGTCGCTACATGCATGCTCAGTATCAGGGATTGCTGTAAAGTCAACAACAACACAAGCCATTGTTTCTGTCTGCTGATTCCAGAGGAGTGAATGCTGCAAGTCAATGACTCCATGAATCTGCTGGGGTTCCTTAGATTGGAAACTTTTTAAAATTGATTTATTATGATGTATCTTTGACTTTAATTGATTTTCTTGTAAAGTGCCTTGAGACGACAACTGTTGTAAATTGGCGCTATATAAATAAACTGATTCTTGAGTTACTCGCCGCTCTTCGAGATGAGGCGGTAGGCATTTTCAAGTCAGAATTGGAGACGGCTATGAACGTTTACATTATTATGCAGACTGCGCCGACATCCTACGACGTGCTAGAACCAAGCGGCAGATCAAGGTGAAGGATTCAACAATTTCCATTTTTCCGGACTTTACTGCATGCACAGCCAGAGCCCGTGCAGCCTTCAATGACATCCGACGCCAGCTCAGGGATATACCGGACATCAGATTTGGACTGCTACACCCGGGGCGTCTTCGGATTACCAGATGTCACAAGGGAATTCACATCACCGGAGGACGCTGGTGTGATTGAGAGAGGTCATGCTCGACACGGCAATAGCCTTCTCCGGAGTGGGGGGCTTAGTGGACGTACTTCGCGGCGGGATGGCCCCACTGCTCCCTGAAAGGTTTGCAGCCTGGGGAATAGGCCTAGTTTGCGTAACCACCAGGTTAGTTGTATTTTTCTGTGTTGGAGGCATAACGGCCTGTGATACAGTCACAACAAGCTTTGTGGAGTCAGAATGTAGAAGTGGAGAGTACTCAGAAGGGCCCTATATGCATGTAATTTAAAAGAGTTTCCCAGGAGCTCCTGCAGACACGTCTCACTCCATAAGTCACTAAACCGGAAATCAAGATGCCAGGATTTTAAAACTGGCAAGGAAATCATGACTCAGTATTGTGGCTTGCAGACAACAACTAAATATGGCCCGATTTCCACTTTGGACATGTCTTCTAATGAGTTATTTCAGATGTTTGAAAGCTTCTGGCTAAGATGTTATAAAAGCCAATAGAGGGGTTCATTTGGACTACATGAGAGTGCATAAAAAGAATCGTTCCTCACCATGCTGCAGTGATACGGACAAAAACAAGAACATTTGCTGACACTAAGAAACAGGAAGTTATTGTCAAAGCAGATCTATAGTAACCATAATACTGAATGTACATTTAAATAATAAAATGCATGTGGAGAGAGTTGACTTAGTGACCTAAATTTTAACTTAAGAAAAATAAAATGTAACCCAAAATTAAGTATATACACTATAGTTGCTGTGGTTTATATTCCTGACAGTTGCTAAGCACAACTCCATGCTCCCTGAAGTATAACTGAATTGCTTAATCATCAGTTCAACCAACTGTGCACTGCACTGGAAAATGTCTGTTGGAACATTCTAGCCTTATGCATGGTGGCTAATTTCAAACATAGCCTCTTAATTGTCTAAATCAGGGGTCTCCAACCCTAGTCCTTGAGATCTGAATCAAATCAATGGCTTGTTATCAGGCTTTCACCAAACCTGAGGGCTGCTGAATCCTTCAATGGAGCTGTGTTTGAGCAGGGATGCATCTGAAACTTGCAGGATAGTAGATCTCCAAGATCAGAGTTGACCTACTCAAAACTATCTGTACTCACGATTCATGGCACATGCAAATAAACATAATGAATTTGTTTGGGAACTGAGAAGTAATGATAATAATCACTTGCTTGTATTTAATGTGCCCAACATAGAGCCACATATGAGAAACCACTGTGAACCTAAACACGCTAATTTGTAAAGCTAAAGACAATTTGAGACTTCTCGTCAGCAAGGGAGATCTTTGCTGAACACAATGGCTCTGATTGATTTAGGCTGAGAGTTATTTTTCCCCAAAAGTTGCATTTTTTCATTACATCATTCGTTGGAAGTATGCTAAACATTCCTGAAATAATGACTGAAATTTCCTGTTACACTTTCACTTGTGGAGGTGTATGTAAAAACACTGAAACCTCATCTACCCACGCTGTTACATCAAAGGTAATGGCCCCGTTAAAGTATCTGAAATATTCACATGACCTTTTCATTTTCAACTGCCTATTCATCCGGACTGGAATGTGTCAGTCTATTATTCTAGAGTTTTACACCCTGGAAATGTCACATCTCCTTCAGCTGGAGCTAAATTAAGGGAAAAGAAAATGCTTACAGAGAGGAAATAACAGGGAATAATAATAATAATATTATGAATAATAATGTGATAACCCACTTCTATGATGAAATATAAACCTAGTGTCTCTTTAACAGATTTTTGCATGGTTGAGTGACCTTGACTGGTCACTCTAACATGCATGCATTGAACATTTATCAGATTGTGTCACAGCTCTCTACAGGTGATCCCATAGATTATTTGTAGCTCCTTTTAGTAATCTGTCTATCTGTCCGTCTGTCTAATCTAATCTAATCTAATCTAATCTAATCTAATCTATTTTCCGACAATTTACACAAATCTGATTGGATTCATTAGTTCTCATCTTGGCACCTTGCTGCTCAAAATGATTTCACCTTCCTGGTTACATTCCAGGATGCTGGACAAAATTTCTAAGTATTTAAACCTGCTGCCTTTTTACTGGTTCCTTATCTCAACCCTAGATCAATTATGTGGAATAAAACCAGAAGGCATGAAGCAAACTATGAACACATCAGTCTTACTGTTGTTTCATGAAATGTTATGTCCTAAATAGTAACTCACAGTAGTAATATTTGTTGCCATCTTTATGTTTGAAAAAGTCTGCGTGATGAGTCAAAGACAAAGCAGATCATTTTCATGCCCAATTAAAAGTTTATAGTTGTGCGAGCTACTCTCCCCACGTCTCCATTTAGTTTCACATTAACTAATGGCAGATCAGTCATTTCTTTTCATATCTTATTTCTTATTGTGTAAACATTTCAAAGCTAAACGTTACTCTTTAAAAGAACAGTAGCCACATCTTTGTGTTGAGTTGGGAGTTTGATAATGCCACATTCTAACTTTGAATCTGTCTTCTTGTGACTCATTCAGAGATTATTTCTCTGTTCTGTTTATGATTATTGACCTGCTCATAAACTCATTACCAGTTGCTCTCTTGCAGGATCTGTTGTTAGGGACCAAATATCTTGTATCTTTATTTGGCAGCTCCTTAGGAATCAAAGCTCCAGACTTTCACACTACAACACAAGGTCTGAGTTTTGGTATGATGACTTTTTCTTGTGAAACACTGGTAGTTTACTTCCAGGTGTTAGACCTTACAGAAAGTTCCAATGTTTTTTTACTCATTGATCCCTTTTGCAATCCTATAAGTAAAAGTAAACCTGATTAATGTTGAAATTCTGTCTGTTTTTCTTGGTTGAGTAACGACTTTAAATTCTCCTCACTGTTGAATCATTAAACTTGACATAACTGAGGCAGTGAGGCCTGCAGAGCTTTGGGTGTTTTTCTGGGTTTTTCTTGGACCTCCTGCATGAAACGTTTATGCGCTCTTGAAGTAAATGTGGTAGGACAGCCTCTCCGTTTCCTATCCTATGTTATATTTGTTTAAGCTGGACAGTTGACATAATCTACTAACGCAGCATTTACTTCACTATGCTTTGCTGAGGTAGAGCAGACCGTTCTAATTGTTACAGCATCACCAGACGTAGCTGAGGTAGAAGGCATGGAAGCGGTTGTTACATCTCTAAAGTCTCAAGAGAATCTGAAGTCAATAGATATAAATATTGCTGACATTAAGCCATTTTTAGCCAGCTTTGCATTAGTCTACGTTAGAGGTTAGTTGTAGCAACTCAACTCAAATTATTTTCTAATTTTACAATTTAACCATTTTCAGTCGTTTAAAGTAGGACTCAGCAATGTTACATTGATATTTTTACATAAGACCAAATGTAGCCTTAAATATAATCTTTATCTGGTTTTGAAGGCTACATTGGACTAAATGGACGAGGCGTAATTTTTTGCATGTGACAGACAGTTCAAGCAGTTTTACAATTATCTAGAATACACATTATTATTAATTATTTATCAAAAATCTCATGTAGATATGTTGCAAAATTAGTATTAGCCTTCAGAAGAAACCCCGGCTTTATCATTGATCTTGATCTTGTTTCAATAAAAGTCATTGTGACATGATGTTGACAGGCTATTTCACCCTCGACCTCAAATCTAGTCTAATGCTGGTTGTCTGCATAAAAAAAAAACATAACGTTATATCTGATTTCTTAGTGGATGGAGGTCTATGCAGCAGGACATTGGAGAAAAGTGTCAACTGTTTCTGTACCTTAACACATTCTATCCTTCCCTAAGGTGCATATCACTGATGGTAACTCTGGCTATTTCTTAAATAACATTGTTTATTCTCTCGTCCTGTGCATATCATCCACTTGCTGCATCTGTCACGGAACTGAATATTTGACTAAAGCAAAAGAAAGTGGACGAAACGAGAGCAGACAAAGAATACAAAAAATAATTATAATAATAATGATAATAATAATAATTATAATAATTAATACTAATAAATACTACTACTAATAATAATAATAATATTATTATTATTATTATCATTATTATAATAGTGTGGATGAACAAAGGAAACAAATGTAAGATGATAACCAATAACACTAGAGATATATAAAAAGGAGAACGATAACTAATAACACCAAGGAGTAATAAACTAAACCAACACAAACAACAACAAATACGGATCATGAAAGCATGTAATATTATGCTCTCCCAACCTTCTTCTTCAATTAGGCTAGCTAGGAAAGAAATGTTATGTATTGATTTTCTAAAAAAAGCTAATTACATGTGTATCTTTTACCTCATAACAGGCAGGATCGTCACTGTGAGTTGAGATGACTGCCGCTGGGTGCTGGGTAATCTGAGCTGCGTGCTCAGATTGACCAACATGCCTGTAGCGGGTTTTGGTCATATCACTTCACTGGAATACGAGTCAGCATTTTCATATCTAGCCAATTCACTCACATGTCTTTTCAATGCTCTTTACAAGGAAATCATTTCAATCCAATCATCCATTTATTACAATCGATCCTAGATATCAAGCAGTGCATCATCTTCAGTTTAACGTACAACAATCTTGGATTAGTTGAAATTGAGGTGTTAGGATCCAGAGTAGTAGCAAAGAGGACAGAGAGAAGGGGGAAGTTCAAATCTTCTATCCTATCCATCGTCATAGTGAGGTTGCTAGTTTCATTTCTTTCGTGAGCTCTGAAACATGACTGAAACTCTTCAAACAAACTCTCAGATCCCCTCTCAGTTGACTATTTATTCCTCCCTAAATTAATTTTAAAACAGGTTTTTTCTTGCAAAAAAGGACGCAAGACAGGTTAAAGAGAATAAAGAGAATAATAAACCCCTTGATTTTGAAGGATGAGAATTTTGTGACGTATTTTAGAACAGAATTTAAACAATTCCTTTCCGTCAACACGTGTTCTGCTAGCACCCCTTCTTTATTGTGGGAAAACAGCTACAGCAGTTACTCTGAGACTAATCATATATACATGCAGCAAAAAACAAAAAATTCTTAGCACAACAAAATATACCGGAAAGCAGGCTTAGTCTTGCAGAAAAAGAATATTTAAAAAAATGCAATCTAAAATTGACGCAATCTAAATTGAGGGAGCTTGGTACCATTCAGTGATCGCTGGACATTTTAATAACACAGAATGCCGCAGATAAAGTCAAATTTACAAAAACTTTCAGGTTTTACAAAAACTCGGAAGGCCTCTCAAACAATTGCTTCAATTTCTGACAGGACAGGTTCCTCCTCCATGAATCCCAGGTAAAGAAATGCAGCATTTTTTTAATTTTACAAAAATCTGTATCACTTTGAACAAGGTGACAACTCCCAATCTGTAATGAAAGCTTTCTTCTCTCAAATTAAATTTACTATATTACCAGAGGAAAAAAAGAAAGATTTCTTGTGGGTCTTGTGGTCTCTTTGGATGCGGAGAAGGCTTTTGACCGTGTTGACTGGTCATACCAGTTTACCACTTTGTACTAATTCAGGCTTGGTCGCAACTTCATCGGCTGGATTAAAAGTTTCTACAGCTGTACTTTGCCGACAGTTATTAAAAATAGGATCAGGTCTAGAAATTTTGAGGTGAGAAGGTGAAACAGACATGGCTGTTCTCTCTCACCTCTATAATTCACTCTTTCAATAGAACCGCTTGCTGAAGCTATCCGCAGTGATCATAATGTATTTGGAATCTGTACTGACCAGGGATAATCTCTTAAACTCTCTCTGTAAAATTATATAGTCTCCTTTTTTAATCAACTCATTTTCTTCTGCTTTTCCTTTTAACTGCAATGCTGAGCTCATGTCGTGTTATTCTGTTTTTCTGGGGGGGATTGTTGAAGTTTAAAATGGAAAATTAATAAATATAAATATTTAAAAAAAATAAAAGCATGTAGTATCCATTTTCTAATCAGAGGTTAATCTTATCTAAAAAGGGTGTAATAACCAAACGGAACGCTTTTACAGGTAATGTGGCTAGGAATGGGTCCAAAATACAAGTTGTAGATTTAGATGACGTCATGCTATTTAAACTTCGGACCCACATAAATCAGAGGACTCTCAGGAGTACAATAATATGAGTTTATTGAAGGATGTGTGTGTGTGGATCCAGAGACTGAGATGTCGGGGATGGCAGGGAACCAGAGACAGCAGACACGGAACAGATCAGCGGGGAACTTCCGTAGAGGACGGGAACGACGTGGGAGACCGGAGACCACTGAAGGGTAAGTGTAACGGGTGAGGTGATGCAGGGAGAACATGAAGCGATGTGGAACGGTCTAACTTGGTGATGGGAGGTTGATGCCAGGTGGTGAGTTCTTTAGGCAGATCCTGATGGAAGGTTGTCCAGGGGGTGAGCACGGTAGATGGAGTTGTTGGAGCGAGCAAACCGAGCTGAGCCAGAGGAGCGGTGAGACCAGAGGTTTGTATGACCGGTGAGAATCTTGACACTGAGTGAGCACTGAGATGGCTGTAACCGGGGGGGGAGCACAGGAGACGGTGAGGGCACGAAAAGGAAACAAAGTATCAAATAAATAACAAGAAAACTGGAGAACTAGAGACATAAACTAAACTACAAAAACTGGAAAACTAGAGACGGCACTGAGGTCTAAATGTTACCGTAAGCTACTAATACTCAGGCGCTGAATAGTTGATCCACCGCTCCTTTGTACTGCTCAGCTGATGGGTTTAACTCGAAGCACCTGGCCGGTCAGCTGGTGGACAAGGTGCTCAGATGAGTTCAGACGACCTCCGTGGACAACCTGTGAAACGCACTAAAGAACTCACCCTGACAGATGAAGTTAGTAGTTTACCTAACTATGAAAGTTAATCAAACCAGTACAAACACAGATTGGGTTCTACAGTTAAATATTGTGCTACCTTACTTACTGAGGATATATTAATGTTTCCTGGAAGCATTTCAACAAATTGACTTTTAACTGAATCCATTTTTATTTTTTTTGTAACCATAAAGTCATTACTGGTAGGCTTGTTGGAAACTGTACTAAACAAAATCCTCTCTTCTGTTACACTTTTGAATTAAACCAGTACTTTAGGGGTAATTTATAATTTTACGAAGGGACTACGTTGTCTGTAGGGGACGAGATTGCATTCATGCCCTCCCCTGTGTTTCTCCAAAATACTGAGAAATTACAGATTGACAAGATTATTTAAAAACTGTAACAGGATTGTCATCAGACAGCTTCTTCAACAAACCCACTGTCACCTGGTCAAAGCAGGCAGCACTGGGATTTGATTTCTCTAGTGCATTTACTCCAGCCTGATAAAGAAGGCTGGGTCTATTCAGGGGACGACTGTGGAACTTCTGGAGATGACCACACAAATATGGACTTAAAAACTCAGGAAAATTGTGGAGAACCCTGAACATCCTCTTTATGTCACTGTCATTGGAAACAGAGTCTCTTCAGTCAAAGGCTTCTTCATGTTAGTTGCGAAACAGACCGCTACAGGAGATCTTTCCTGCCCACAGCCATCGTCATCTATAATAAATCCTAAATTAAATGAGTTACCTTAACAACGTTCAATTTCCCTTTTGTATAAATAAAGTATTTTTGATTAACTGACATATGATATAATTGATAATTATTGGAATTGACAAATTGACAAAGTATTACGAAAGGAGTGAGTAGGTCTCTGGATTCTTTAAGCAAAGCTGTTTGAGTAAAACATAGTATCAAATTCTATATGTAGGCTTTCACTACCAACTTCACAAAATCCACCACTACAGTTACCTAATCAGTATTTGACAATAAACTGAATAAAAAAAACATCTGATTTAAAAATTCAGAGTAAGGGCTCGGAGAACGATACAAAGCAGCAAACAGAAGTGGTTGACGTCCTATACAATTTGGATAGGACGTCTAAGGGTTAAACGTTCAAAAGAACATAGTATTAGTAGGTCTTGGATTAATTAATTAATCTTAAAAGATAAATGGCTGCTGCTTCTCCACCTATGACAATAATTCCAGTAATGTAAAAAGTTGAATAATTAAAACGAGTGATTCATCAGTACTGAAGTAAAAGTCTTGCTCCAGCCAAGTCTTTGAAGAGACATCTAATATGTTCAATACACCACATTTAATTGTAATTTTTGTCAACATCCATGTTTTGTCGTTGTTTCCATTGCTTTAGTTATTAATTGATTCCTTGTTGTGATATTTTTTTTTTGCTTTTGTCATTCCTAGTATTCTTATTAGTTTCATCTCACGTATTGCTTCCTTTTGTTTATCTAGCAGTTCTGTTATTTGTATTATTGTTATTGTCATTATTAGTGTTAGTATTGTTCCTTTTTATTTCCTTCATCCACACCTCCCTCCTGTTGTTTCCTCCTCTCTTTCTTTCTTTCTCTTTCTGTCCACTTCCCAATTTGACACAGCTGATGACAATTTCTCAGGTCAACTCCTAGTTTCACTATTCACCATGCCAGTATAAACTCTCCTCTCATTCATTAATTTCCCTTAATTTCCTGTCATCCTATGTGTTCCCCGAGTTACTGCATTTCCTACCTCAAGTCCCTGACGTGTGTTCCTTCGTTTCTTGTAATCCCTTGTGAGTCTCCATTATTTGCTTGCTGTGTTCTGCAGCTGATCTCTTTGCTTCTCCATATTTTCCAATTTAAGCTCCCTTCTGTTAGCTCCTCAGTTTGTTCCTCCATGCCAGTCATCGCAGTATCAGTTTTTATTGCAATCCTGTGGTAAATTTACAGCTAGCCTTCATATTGCCCCTATAAATCCAAGACGCTTTAGAATTTGCCTGTATAATATATTTAGTCATGGCTGTATCTGTGTGACTGTTATTGCTGCAATAATAGCCACACAATCATGTTACTTCTGTAACCTCTGCTCTACTCTTGGCTGAATAATTAAAAATCTAAAATAGAAACTGCATAGTCAATCCCTTAAACTGGATGGCATCAAATTAGCCTCTGTTAAAAAAGTTAAGAACCTTGGTGTTATTTTTGATCAGGATAGAAAATCTATATTTTCCTAACAGAGCACTTTGCTCTCAGACTGCATTTTTACAGGATGTTCCTAGAATCTCTAAAATCAGAATGGGAGGCAGATCTTTCAGTTATCAGGCTCCTCTCCTGTGGAACCAGCTTCCAGCTTTAGTCCGTGAGGCAGACACCCTGTCTAGTTTCAAATCTAGGCTTAAAACCTTCCTGTTTGATAAAGTTTATAGTTAGGAAGAGGTAGAGAAGACAGCCTAATCTGGTTGGGGGAGGAACTCAGTCTTGACAGACGGTTCT
>JAVLVB010000335.1:59175-76298 GCA_032876305.1 Orestias chungarensis
ACCCCCCCCCCCCCCCGCCACCCCTCAGTCCTGTTTAGCTTTACAATGTATATAACACCTCAGTAATCAATATATGATCAAGGTATAGGAATCAAGGGAGGCTCCATAAGGCCTCACTTGGAAAAGAAAACCTGTTAAGCACAACTATGGCAGCCAGAAACTCATTCTACTAGCCATGATGCTGAACAGGACAAGGGAAAAAAATGTTTTAACATCAATAATATTGGTAAACATTTTAATACCAAAATTAGGTGGATAATAAGTAATCAGGTCAGCCAACCAGCACACAAGGTGTCCCTTTTTTCCAGGAAGTTGGCAACCCTATACATCGACTTCCAAGATGAGTTGCTTGTGGGCTGTACCGACACTGGGCTTCTGTAGAATTATTTTTTTCTTTAAATATTAAATTCTTGGTCGACTTCAGGGAACCAGAAGTAGAGGATCTTGGTAAGAGTGAGAGATGTTATCGTTGCTGTCATCTGCAAAAATTGTCAAGACTGAGAGAAAGTCAACCTCCAGCAGTCCCTCTGGTGGAAAACCTGGAACAAAGACAGGCAGAAAAACATTCCAGCCTCAACCCCATTTCCTGACAGATAGTATGTGTGCTTTTTGTTTAGGAGAGGAACCTTCTACGTTCTATGTTACATTTTCTGCAAGTTACTAAAATTGGCATTGAAGAACGTTAAAGGCTGGTCTTGCTGTTCTGTGTTGACTTAGTTGTAAAAATGTGATATGGAAAAAAAGCAACAGAAAAACAGCTTAATTTTCTTTTACAGGGACACAAACATCCATTCACGACAGTCTTATTTACAAGAACAAAACATGTATGAGTGGAAATCGTGTCTGTACTAAACTACAATCAGAAATCATTTTACATCTAGAAATCCCCTGTGCCTGTACAAACAAAGCTCTGTGTTTAGCCCGGAGATGTGCCAGAGAATTTGAGAAAAAAAGAGGCAAGTACTTGTTTTGATTGGATGAAGTGGTTCCTTCTTTCTGGTAAACCTACTGGAATTGTACCAATATGAAATGCCATTATTTGCTTTTGCAATAAGTAATACACTACAGGTAATACAGGAGCAGACTATACCTTTACTCAGCTAATAGCCATAAGAGACAAACATTTAGCTTTACACTGTCTATAAAAAGTATTTGTCTTTTTGGATGTTTTCATTGCTTAAAGAAATATGTCATGATCAACTAAATCTGTTTGTGTTTGACAAAAAAAAAAAATGATTTCTACAAACTGAAAAATAAATAAATTCTGTAGATGTGCATCGGTTTGAGTCAGGGTGCAGTTTTCCTTCATTATTCCTGCTAAACCATTTCAGCTCTGTCAGGTTGGTGAGGATCAGCTGTCAGCAGAGCTTCTTCATGTCTTGCTTCAGATTCTCCATAGGATTAAAGTTTTTTACTGGGGCCTCTCCAGAACATCCACATTGTTGTCTTCAAAGTGTTTGTGTAGATCTAGCTAAATGCTTTAAGTTTTGGAAACTAAATTTTCTCTGAAGCCATTGTTTTGTTGCAAATTGAAACTAATTGTCCTACAGGACATTTTCCATGTCCATACCTTTGCAAAGCCTCTAGACCATGCTGCTGACCACGGACTCTCCCACCTGACTTTTGGACAACTCTAGTCCAGCTTTGATGTGAAGTTTCTTTAACACAGGTTTTCTCTTATGACTTGTGAAAAACCTAAGCAACAGATTCTGTAGAGTAGTTTTCTCGTCTTGTGACTCAAATACCTTTCAAAGGTTCATTTAGATTCCTTACACTACATAAACAGAAAAATGATGCTATAATACTGAAGGTGTTATCATAATCCAATTTTATTGCAAAACCCTGACCAACAATACACACACTTGCAGTTATAAAGTTCACAGATGTTACTTCCATTCTAAAAAGGTGAACTCACAACATTTACTGGAGAACATATACAGCCTGCCACTAATTTATTTTTTAAAGCTGCACCTTTGATAGAAAAACAGCAACAAAGTAAAAAGCCAAATAAATATTTCAACATAAATTGTAGAGCAAAGTTTTTAGAATTGCGATTCAATGCATTCTCTTCATCCTCAAGTCAAAATGGACAACCTGAGGGTTCACACAGGACCCATACTTTCTGCTTACATTTTGAACATGTCCGTTCTTCTCATCAGCAATGTTAAAATAAACCACCTTGTCTCACAGAGCCTCTGAGACAGTCGACCACAGGCAGATAGCTGGAAATTCAAAACAGTACAGGACAGAGCTCCGGGGTCAAATTCTGCTCTGTATTCTTTAAGGCTGCCTCATCAGATTGTAAGGACTGGATTAATTAAATCAGCCATCTATGGAGTTACTTTCCAGAAACTACCTCCTGCTCGTCTATAGTGCCCAATTTCTTTAACAGCTTTAATAGAGAACTTTTTTTTTATATATAGCTCCACCCCTTCAAATCTTCATTATTATCACCTATGAGGGACTATATAGTGTTAACACCGGCTCTAAAAGGCTAGCTGACCTTGGAAATTTCAGTAACAGCTATTTGAAACCTGACCTAGTCGATTTACTGCCTCCACCAAAGGGCTACATTTTACATGGTTCACTTTAGAGGCTTTTATAATTAAATAACAATGACGGCCAAGATCAAATGTAAATTATTGCAATTAACTTTTTTGTATGCAGTAGATGCTAAAAATAGATCAAATGCATTTCCTAAATGACCATTAATGAGGAATTCATCACATATACAAGGTGAAACGTCCCCCCTCAGGTATTTAGCTGGTTACTTGCTTTATAACAATGTGGTTTTCAGTTAATCACCTTTATGCTCCTGACTGCCGGGAAATAAGAATAAAAAAAATACAAAGCAACTCCCAGCCCAACATAAGGCCCCATAAAGGAGGTCCTTTTTACATTAAATTAGAATAAATTAAAAGCTTTCAATAAACACAGAAATCTGTACTCCCAGTGTAATATATAAGAAATGGAACGTATCGATTATTTTCACACAAAATACAATTTGTTGCAAAATTAAACCAAAATTAGATTAGTGTAGTTTAATTTTTTCATTGTTTAATCAGCTGTTGTTAGCAAAAGTGGAAATGAAGCTAACATGCTGCTGAGAAGATGCTACTCAATGCTACAGAAGGGGACAAGTTACTTTAAAGTAAACCATAGACCTGCACTGGGTAAGACAATCTTCTTTTTTATATAGAAACTGCATAGTTAGGATTAGGAATCACCAACAATCAGACTGCTAACCAGAGACAAGTTCAGCCCCAAAGAATACCTGGTGTTCATTTCTAAGTATCCAGTTTGGATGAGACGAAGTTACATGTAGTTTATCATTGGTCTCCAATTTAAATAAACCCGATGTAAAGAGAGATTTCTTCCAGGCTCCATGGCTGCAAGCCACTGTGTCCGCCGCTGACAGGAGCAGTTGGTCTTTTGGGTAACTAGGTCTGAAGACAAACACCTTGTTGGAGACGATCAGGGGGTCCGTTGCAGAACACTCATCAGTGTTGTAGGAGATCTGCAGGAAGACTCTGTAGAGGGCTTTTTTGGGCACAAACAAACTCCCGTTGGAGTAGTGGAAACCTCCTTGAATGTGTCCTTCTCCATCTCCGAAATGCCAGAGAAGATAGCTTTGATTTACTCTGTTACCTGTCCAACCTGCAGATGAGAACCCACACAAAACAGAATTAGATTTTTTCACACTACTCACTTTGGACCCATATGACAATGTAGCACAGGGTTTTCCTAAATGTTTCCATGCCGAGTCGACCAAACAGTATAAACCTCTGAAAGGGAGCATCTTTCCAAACCAAGAGACAAAAGGTCAGAATATGTACGGAAGAATCAACTTTCAATTATATTCGTTCTAAATTGTAATCACAAGCCAATAATTATTACATTTCTTCAGCAGAACAGTTACAATAAAATGTCATAAGCACATTAAGTGTTGCATGAAAAACCAGCATCTGGAGGTGTTTGGCATTAGGTGATGCTGAGGTTTGTGAGACATCATGGGACATTTCTGGCCACAAAGACCATTTTTCTGAATGGCTGTGAAGCTATTCTAAATGCTACATTCTGATTTTAGCTTGTAGAAACCCTACAAGATGAGGTCTGCCAGTTGCTTCCTCTGGTCTTCTCTCCCCAGAACTGGTACTTTACTGATTAGACGGGGAAGGGAATCCCAGACCGTATAGCAGGTTAAACTATCAGCCCCAAGATTGTCAGGTGAGTTTTGGGAAAAGCAACACACATCAGTGGACTGTGTTGCAGGTTAATCAGCAATCACAAAGTCACCTAATACACTGGATCACTGCCTGCTCAAGGTTCTGTAGAATAAACTATCTGACCCATTACCCTGGCGTAATAACACTTAACACATTTTTGACTGGCATGTGATGGGGCTCTGATTGGCAAGAGTCAAGATAGGTAAGACATTAGCGTCTACTTAGCACTCAGGCAGATTACTTTGTACTGTCAATATTATTGATAGACATATTTGGTGTTTGGTCTATTAGAAGCATTTTAGGTGGTACTCAGGCTGCAGATCTTCGAGAGAATGGAAGAGGATTTTTCACACTGTGCAGCGCTAAGTTTCTCCAGAGTTTAACAAGCAGATGGAATCTTTAGCAGCAGACAGAGAGGGTGTGGTGACATGAAAAGAAGTGTGACACCCCTGTTCCAACCGGTTGACAGACAACTCTAGTGCGGGTTTATGCGAGGTAAGGGAAATGGAAAGTGTTTTTTAACACCACCACCTTGCTGATCTGGTTTTGGGAAATTTCTCAAACTTTGAGGTGGTTTATCTCAGTAAACTTGTTTGGAGAGTGAAAAACAATTAAATGGACCTTTCTGTCTAATTAGTTTTTTGTTTAATTATATGTGTTTGACATCATTGAAGAGCTTAAAACCAACAGTTTCAGAATCTGCTAATAATTCAAATGACGTGTTCCCGGTTTTATTGTGGCCAGTCACATACGTGAACTATGAACATTGAACTTCATTAAGAAACTATCTTCTGTAGTTTAAGGAACAATTTGCAGGCACTGCATTTATTAATTTTTTTACTCTATTATTCTTCTTTTTCATGTTATTTGAACAGTGTAAACATGAAGGCTAGTCTTAGGCAATAACAGAGCAGCAACGAGCTAAAAAGAGACAACCTCAGCAGATTCCACTGGGAGAGAAGAGTCAATAGTCTGGCTCTTGTTTCCTTAATGTTGTTACAAGTATAATCTAATAGTACAGGATTTTAAAAGGGCCAAACGGGAACATTTGACATTTGAACATTATTTCAGCGGTTTCCAGAAGACACTCATTTTATGATTCCTGTTCTGGCCTGTTCCAGTACACTGTTTTGATCAAACACAGCAGACGGGAAAGGTTACTAGACAGGAAAACCTTGCAAAAAAGTCTGTGACGGCTGCCAGTGCTGCTTAGAAGAATAATCCCAGAAAGCTTTCACTGCCCTCCCTTTGAAGGGTGCAAAACATTTCTTACCTGTCAACATGACACTTGGCTTCTCTGCCGTTTGCTTCTCAGCAACACCTGAACAAATAAATAAGAATGTTTAGCTTTTAACTAAGCATGCGTGAAACAAAAACAGAATTTAATGTCAGTCTGTCAGCAAAATCCTAGTTTACCTGATGGGTGGCTGTCAGACTGAGGCTTGGTCTGTAAGACAACAAACAGAGACTTAGTTAGAAACTCAGCCGTTTAGGAAGGAGGTTTCAAACTCCCTGAACTTGTGTAACTAACGGTTCTATTTAGTTCAGTATGAAATCAATCAATCCAAATCTAGCGGGTTAGGGTTCTAAAGTACAGCTATACGGTGCTATGTTGTTACAGCCATGTCCTGCAGCCAAACAGCAGATCTTATTATTTCATCCCTGATCTTTATAAGTGGCTAATGTCTCAGTAAGAAGGTTCTGTGTTAAATACTTTACTGCTGTAGCAAACCTGGCTGCTTTTAAAGCACTACAACACCTTTCTGTTGTGTTTTAGCAGCGTTGATCCTTCTAGTTCTGTAAAGGTACCAACATGCACTTATTCCCTCATCTCAGGAAAAAAAGCACATGAATCTGTTTAAAGACGTTCTCCCAATGTTTCTCATTTTACACTCGAGAATTGTTATGATAAAATATCGTTCACACAAATAAGCCAAAGAACCAAAAAATAAAATAAACTGTGAACGGATCAAAGAAACCCAGAGATCAGCAAAGGCCAGTAAAAGCTCATCAGAATGGCTTGATGCTGATAAAGGTGGAATAAAACAAGATATCTCTTTAAATGTGGTTAGAGACAGAGAACATAGAATAACAGAGAGCTCAGCAGAATACTAGACTCATTCTGGCATGGTCACACACTACTGTGGGGCACCGGCCCACATCATGACACTGCCTCCACCAGAAGCTGGCAGAGATTTCTCATGGCTTTCACGTCCATGTTCAACCATAAATGCATCCCAGCCAAACCTCGGGAGGTTTGATTCAATAGAGCCACAGACGCCGCAGCGCGGCTGAGACACGCGGCGCGTTTACCGGAGAGTCCGGAGCGGAGCCGCAGGGTCTGAGCGTGAGGAGCAGCGTCAGGACGCCGCCGAGCAGCAGCAGCAGCCCGGCCGCCAGCAGCTGGGCCGTCCGGCGTCGGCGTCTCTCTCTGCGGAGCCGAATGAGCGGGAGGCGCCGCAGACCCTCGTCCGCGCAGTTGCATCTCTTCTCCTCCTCCATGGCGCTTCCTCCCCAGTCTTCCGCTCCGCCCGCCGCTGCCGCATTTATCAGCGCGACGTCGCCCACGTTGAAAGCTGGGCTCCATTCATGGAGTCTCGATTCACAGCGAGTTTCACTCTAGAGTCGAAAATCCCGCTTGAACTTCCTGTTGGTTCGAGCCTGGATGCTGCTTAGATGGTGTCAAGACACAAAAGAGGAGAATGAAGGCGTCTGATGGAGACTCAGAAGAGACTGAGTGCACATGCAGCACAGAATGATCAGCTGTGCAAACATCTGCCAGAGGATCATCCTTCACTTGACTGTAGACTCTTTTTCTCTGTGTGGCTTTAAAACTCCCAACAAGCTGTGCAGACATGATGTTTGAGGAGAAACACCTGAAACCACATTTTTGATCAGCTCTTTACATCCAGGAGGTTTTCATTCATAAACACATGCCAGTCAGGTATGGAGGGATTCATGTGATCATAACATCTCAGTCTCACATTTTCTGTTCATCAGAAGTGGATGAGGGTCAATTTTCTAAACTTAAACATCTCATAATGGATGCACACAAATGTATAAAAGTGATGTAAACAGAACCAACCGTGGCTTCAGGTAATAACTGAAGGGTCTTCTTTGTGTGTGGGCCGTATTACTATTGTGTTTCACCATCAACACCAAGTACTTCTCTGTGTCTTCCCTTCATATGTAACATTGATTGGTTCTTCCTGTGATGTTCCAGGACGAGGACACAAACTCCTGGTTTGTCCTCCGAGGCAGCGCATTTGGTGATGTCACTGCAGAGATCCCATAACTCCCATATTCATAATAATTAATGTCTGAGATGTGAGTTTCTCTTTATAAAAGCAAATGTAACAGGTGAATGTTTTAATTTGAAATGCTATTTTGGAGAACGCCGTCTTTAAATGATATAACACATATAACGCATGTTTAAAACAAAAGTGAACCCTTGAGTTATGACGCCATGCTAATGCAAACTCATATTCTACACTATCAGCTGATCTGGTATTTAGCACTGCATGTTTTAACATCCTGCAGAAAAAAAGCTGCTCGTAAAACAGAATAATTGCTGTTTTCAGCAGATATCTGGAGGTCAGCTGCACCGTGTCTGCTGAGAGCTACGCAGGTCACACGTGATGGATGAGGCGAATCCAGGGAAAAACAGTGACAGTGCTCACAGATGGTGCTGTTAAAATAAAAGCCGTCTGCTCTGCCATGTTTTCCAGGTGAGGTTCTCCAGTCGTCACTGTAGATTCATGGTTCACATCCCACTCTGAGCTCCTACCGCGTAAACAGGTGGAAGCCTTCCTCCTGGTTGGGGGTTAAAGCAGCTGAGCGTGAACTCTGGCATAGGTGCGCAGCTGTGACCAGCTACAAGGGAAGCTCTGGGTTTGATTCCAGTGGAAAGCACAGAAACCTGCAGGTTCTGTGTGACGTTGTGTGAGTTAGGACTAAAACGTCCATATTTAGTAACGTATGAACTCACCAGCTACCATGCGGAGCTCTCTACTGAACCAGGCTCTCCAGAGACAGCAGAACTGCATCAGTTCATAGTGAAGCTGTCAAACATTCCCTCCTTTCATTTTAGCATCAGTAGAATCAGATTCTGTGTCCATGATCACACATTTGGTCTAAAATCTGGTGTGTGGAGAACACAGGAGCACATTCAGCCGATTGTCTGTTCCTGCTGCTGATGGTCAGCGTCACCAGACCCGTTAATAAAAAGGACAGAACCATGTTAGGCTTTGCTTCAAATCCTGACCGTGACATCTAAAACTCAGGGTTAAGACTCATAAGGCCAGAGTATCTATGTTAGCAAGTGTTTTAGACCCAAAGCCACTGTGTTCCTGATGTTTCCAGCTGCAGTGCTTCTGCTCCGTGGTTTTGACGCGTGTTGAAGCTACTACTCATATTCGTTCTAGCTTTTTTGTCCACCTGACAACTTCTTACTCCGTAATTCTGTAATTATTGCTCTGTAAAACAGTTTGATGGCTGTGCAACTAAAGCCCAGCAGACCAGAACATTTAACCTTTTTTATTCTCATCCTAGTTTGAACTTCAGCAAGTCATCTTCAGCACAACTAAAGTCCTGTGATGAAGCGCTGGCATGTGATCAACTGATGTCTTTTTTTTTTGCAAACCAGCAGTATAGCAGCTCCAATACATTTACACTTAAAAAGTGAATGTGAAATGTTGACAAAAGCACAAGTGAAACAATTAAACCCATTTTTTATTTGAGAGTTGAGCTCGGAGGTTCGGGTCTTTATTTTACACAGTCTGGATTGTTGAAGTAGGGAATAAAAACAATAGAAAAGCTGACGGCAACATCACACCCAGAGAGGGTCGGAGCTTGTGGAGTGACGGTGCACACACGGCATCCTACCTGTACAATATTCGTGCTACTATTCACATTCATCTGTACATTAGGAATCCTATTTACAGAGATCACATTAGGGAGAGAGCCGGTACCTGAGGAGTAACTTCCATGATTAGCTTTAATAAAAAAGAAGCCCGTCTGGTCAGTGGTCGCCTAATAAACACCAGATCCGTTAGATCAGGCGGTAACTGCACAGATTTATGATGATGCAACGCGGCTGGAAGTGGTGTGAGGAAGCAGCAGCTCCATAACAACAGAATCAACAGCGGACTTTTGTTTGTGCTTCACTAATAAAATCACCACCTCGTCTGAGTCACGCCTCCCTTCACAGGGTGTCCACTATTTTGAAGGTTTGCTCAACCTTTGCTGAGGTGATTAGATTAGAGTGTTATGGTGTTTTACGCAAGCCCAGAAATGTGTCACTTCTGCTGCAGCCATTAAAAAGGTTCTCTTAGAGACCTCACATAGCTCAGGAGTTGACACACTTAAATACATTAAAAAGGGTGAGGTCAGTCCACTCAGGCCCATCTCCAACAGCACATGGAGGACACAGCAAACATGTTGGGAGAGTGTTCAAACACGACCCCCCCCCAAACACGTGCAGCAGTTTCTCAGCAACAAAATAAATAATAACCAACTAAAAAAAAGAATTGATTAAATAACAATCATTGTCTGGGTTTAGGATCACCTGAAAGTGATCTGAGTTTAACTTAAAAACAAACTAACTCTGAAATGCTAGACTCCCAGGAGTCCCCTCACTGTTTCAGGAACATCATTTTTACAGGTGTCTGCTTTGCACCTGACTCACACTACTCCACTTTACAGGACAACAGCGCCCCCTTTTGGAATTGTCTTTTCATGTTTGAGGGTTCTGTTCGTTTACCCAGAGCAGCAGGAGAACAGCAAGCAGTCAGTCAACCAGAGAGCTTCAGATTTGGTTTGTTCCAGCAGCTTCCATGTCATCGTTAATTCAAGAGTCTGATTTGGGACCTAGTGTTGTGTTATGCCTTGTAGTTGTTCGCCTGCGTGGTGAGAGCCAGCTGACCGTTGGGCGCCGTCTCGGGGGCCTCGTCCTCCAGCAGGCCGGACACGTCGGCGTTGGGGATGCTGTCGTGGTAGCTGCTGAAGCTGATGTTGTCCTCCTTCAGCTCGATGGTCCAGAAGGGGGCGTTGAGCTTGCGGTTCTGGTACTCCCGGTAGGCGTACACGCCTCCCACGAAGCCGAGCAGCAGCACCACCACCAGGATGATGACGGCCAGGATGACGATGTTGAACTGCGTCCACGAGACCTCCTTCAGGGCGGCGGTGGTGTTGTCGGTGGGGCTGCTCAGGCTGGTCAGCAGGGCCTGGGTGGTGGTGCTGCTCAGGGCGGAGCCGATGATATCGTTGAACCTCTGGGCTGGGTTGATCTTGGAGGTCAAAGTGGCGCTGGTGACAGACGACGCTGGGGAGGATCCAGCGGATGTGGGGCTCTTGGTTGTGACCTCTGCTGGTGCCGGAATCACCCGAGGTTCTAAAGAGAGAGAAAAACAACAGGGAATCTTTATTCGTACCTTTGGATTATTCACAGTGATGTGAACAAGGAAGACGGGATCCGGAAAATCCAATCACAAGTCTGGTTTTTGATTCCATCCAAAGAGGTTGGAATATTTAGCTCCAGAGTCTCAGTTTCAGATCACTAATGAGAGAGAAGAGCTGCTGCTGATGGCAGCTGAGGGGACGTTTGTCTCCAGAATGTCTGGGAGGGTCGATCTCTTCTCTAACAAATCTTTAGGGCTCCCAGGCTAAGAACACATACAGTATCAAAACCTTCCCTCTCCTGTTTCAGAAGAAATTCATCAGATGACATTTAAAAAACAAACTAAATGGTGGGATCAGCGTCAGATATCATCACAGATGATCCAGAGTTTGGGCTTTATTTCTTCGTCTCACCCAGAAGCTGAACTTTGCCTTGGTTCCCTGTCTTGATATGGTGTATAATTCCTGGGTTCCTTCACCTTTTCAATAAAAACTTCAATATTTTCCTAATTTAGTAAGACTGCATTAGAGCATTGTAGAGCTCATTTGAGCCAATTAACAGTAGATACACTCCCTGTTCCTAAATGTTCTTTTATTAACATTTGTCTGATCTTTTTATATTATCTGAGCGTTTACATCATTTAAAGCTGTAGCACGCAGCTAAATTGAAGACCTGTAATTCAGATGCATTTTACACTCTTCATCACCGAGGTTACACAGCATTGAGCAACTGGAGCCGCTCCTTAACAGTCCGGCTGCACAAGCCCTGGCAGAAGTGATGGCCGGCGCGGGGGGGGGGGGCAGATTAGCTGTAACGCTTTGCTGGCTGGAGATCTGCCATGTTAGACCAGGAGTGATCGTTCAGGCAGATCAAATCTTGTTCCTTCACTGAACGTTAAAGCAATGTCAGACAAAACAGCTTTGACTAGATCTGAGTGCCGATCCACCAACGGTTATATAGCCTGACTTGGGGAGGCAAAGGTGGAGCAGAGAAAAGCTCCACCCTAATCAACATCCACAAGGTAAAGCTTTACACCTTTAACCAACTTGGGAACCCTTATAAAACACCCTCTTCACCTGTGTCAGGTGGGTATTCCATAATAAGGGAAGAACACAAAAGATGAGCCTCGGTGCGATGTGGAACTGCGTCGTTCAAGGTAGGAGCATGTTGTGTAGCCCTCTGACTTCGGTCTCCATTTTATTTCCTTCTGAAAAACTTCATTCCTCCATTTCTGGCTGAATTGTAATTTCTGGACAAATATTGTCTTGAAACCATGGCAACAGGTTAGTTTACAACTGGAGCAGCTGATGAACGTCACAAAAACTCAAAATGTACCTGAAGAACAAGCACAGATCGCTCTGGACATTGATACATTCAACGAATAAGGAACGGTACGGGAATCCATCCTCAGCAGAACGTTCTAGGACAACAGAGTGTCTTCAGAGTCTTATGAAAAAAACAAACAAGAATTTGCGAGGAAAAGTCCAGCCAGGCACAATTTTCTAAAGCCACTAAGGCCCAAGTTTTGAAACAAAACAAACATTTTGAGTTACTGTCCATATGACTGTACCTCCAAACACATTAGAATGACTGAAAAAGAAACTAATAGAGCTGTTATGTAGCCTACTCAAAGTCCAGAGTCCAACCTGATTCAAATACTTCATAGAGATGTGCAGAAACAAATGTCTGAGGATAAACAACAATGACTATCCATCCCCATACATAGCAGGAGTTTCTTTACCTGAAGGTGGCGCTATGTGAGGCCTGGACCTTCATTTTTTTACACTTACTCTTAGATTGAAATACCCTCAAAACAAGTTAAACAAACCGTGTCCTGATGCTCTAGCCTTACTTGGACGGGTGCAATTATGTACTCTGGCATCCCCTACGAATCCAGGGGCGCAGTCCTGGCACCTCGGCCCAGAAGTGTTGTTGATGCAGCGGAGGCAGCTGCCTGTTTTGGGGTCACAGAGCTGGGCCGGGCCCTGAGGGTCCGCGTTACCGCTGCAGTCGCACGGCACACAGCGCCCAGATGCGTTGTGGAAGCCAGGGCTGCAGAGGTCACAGTGTGGGCCGCTGTAGTGGGAAAGGCACTGGTCACACACGGGAGAGCCACTGGGATCTGCCAAAGAAAGGAGATTATCATGTCAGCTGCTGATTACTGCTTAGAATGGTCCAGAAAAGCTGGAAGACACTAATGAATGAGGCTAAAGATCCCAAACATTTAAGGAGGAGTAACTGTATTACAGTAATTTATGTAGATTCCTTCATAAATACACACCCGTATCAAAAATAGTGAGGAATAAATCACAATCACAGTACGAAAACTAAGCAGATTTAGCAATTTCAATAGAATCGTAATATGTGTTTTTTGCCACTAGGGGGACCCAGATGATAAGATGTGAATGTGGGAGCCATGTTGTTTTTTTCAGTTACTTCATGGAAACATGGACTACAGCTGTGTCCCCTGAGGTCAGGTCACACCCAGGCCTCTGAAACACAGGTGTCCTGGCATGGGGACGGGCCAAAATATTAAAAACATGTGAGGCAAACGTGAGAAATAAAAAATGGGTTGGTTTTACTAAACTGGGATATACTACAGGAGTGTCAAGCCTGACGTCATCCCCCTTTATGATCAATATAAACACACACACGTTCTGGAAGCTTTCACATAAAACAGACTCGGGGCTTTATGTGCGTCTATCATTAGTCTGTCTTGACATGCTTTAAAATGTAAAACTGAACCTTTGATAGCAGTCTAAACTCAAGATCCCAGAACAAAGCCGAATATTAACATTTCATGTGAAATCTTAATTTATTAGGAACTGATCTCATTTCGACATGAAACCATAGCTGCTGATTAGAATCAAATGTTCCTTCTTTCCAAGAGTCGGCCGTCTCCCTCGGTAATATGACACCCCAACAGCTTCCAGCATGTCAGCCAGGAGATGTCGTGTTAAAGGACGCTACCGTCAGCTGCACTTTTGTCTAACTGACAAACAACAAGGGTCCAAAAGTTCAGTCTTTAAGAAACAAAGAAGACAAGCATCAGTGCAAGTCAAACATGGGATCTAAGCCATGTTGGAACAAGTGCCTCTGAATTCAACCTTCAAAGGAAACATAAATACGATCAAAGTGGAAAGATGTCCGTTTCAATAGGTCGTTTCTGTATATTTCTTATCACCATGGAGGTCACAATAAGCCTGGTCTTGTATAAAAATCTATTTTTAAACTGTTCTTATTCTGTGACAGACTGAAAAAATGATGAACACTTTGATGAGCTGAAGAACAAGAAGCAGGTGCAGCAGTAAGAACTTGAGGAGTTTTTCTTTTTTTCCCATTCAAATTTTTATTGAGGAACAACATGAAGAATGTGAATCTGGTCTGTTCATAAAAGTTGGTATAGTCTTATACAATCATCTATTCAGTTTGTGATCTTACCACATCGCCTTCACTTGATTATCCCATCTCCGGTATTTAGTGTTCCCTTTTTTTATTTTATTGTATTCCCTTCTTTCCTCCTTTTCCACCCCCACTCCTCCCAGAAGAATGGGGAAGAAATAGAACGAACAAACCAATATTACATCGGGTTAACTTTTCAGAAACCGTAAAACAAATGGTCTACACCGAACAGAGTAGCTAAAAACAATGGGTGTCACTTCACTTTCATTAGTAACAGATCTGGTGTTCATGAAAGTTCACCACGGGGATCAAATTTGTCTTGTTCCAGTTTCAATGCAAATGTCAGTTCCTCCATCTTGCAAATGTGTTGGATGATGTTTGTCCGGTCTTCTAGTGTGGGCGTTTTGTCAGTCATCCATGTCTGAGTGATTGCTTTCTTGTTGGCAATTAGCATTATGTTGAATATGTATGTTTTATAGAATCCCTTTACACAGTTTGGTCGTTTGCCCAAGAACATAGTCTCAAAGTTTAGAGCAACAAAGGATTTTTTCTAAACCACACTGGCTCAAAATGACACATCAACATTGAGTTAGATTCATGTAACTACTGTCGATTTTTTTTTACCCTTAAAATAGATACTTGTACAGAAATAAAAGCCCTCATGCAGGCAAGCCTGCAGCATGTTTGGGATTTGAATGCACCCCAGGCCAGCTGGGATTAGGATTTCCTCCAACAAGTTTGTCCAAGAGTCCTTCATGGATAGATTCAACAAGGTACTGCAAACATTCCTCAGAGCTTTTGGTCCATATTGACATGACAGCATCATGCAGTTGCTGCAGATTTGTCTGCCGCACATCCATGATGAGAATTTCCCGTTCCACCACATCCCAAAGCTGCTCTGTTGAGATCTGTTGACTGTGGAGGCTGTTTGAGTTCAGTGAACTCATCGTCATGTTCCAGAAACCAGTCTGAGAGGATCTGAGCTTTATGACATGATGGTGCGTTATCCTGCTGGAAGTATCCATCACAAGATGGAACACTGTGGTCATAAAGGGATGAACATGGTCAGCATCAATACTCAGGTAGACTGTGGTGTTGCAACGATGCTCAATTGGTACTAAGGGGCCCAAAGAGGGCCAAGAAAATGTCCCCCACACTATTACACCACCACCAGCCTGAACGGTTGATACAAGGCAGGATGGATCCATGCTTTCATGGTGTTGATGCCAAATTTTTACCCTACCATCCAAATGTGGCAGCAGAAATGGAGACTCATAAGGCCAGGAAACATTTTTCATTCTTCTATGTCCAGTTAGGGTGAGCCTGTGTGAATTGTAGCCTCAGGTTCCTGTTCTTTGCTGAAAGGAGTGGTGCCCGGTGTGATCTTCTGCTTTTGTAGCCCGTCTGCCTCAAGGTTGGACGTGTTGTGCGTTCAGAGTCTCTTCTGCATACCTTGGTGGTAATGAGTGATTATTTGAGTTACTGTTGCCTTTCTATCAGCTCTAACCAGTCGGACCATTCTCCTCTGACCTCTGGCATTAACAAGGCATTTTCACTCAGTGGATATTTTCCTCTTTTTTGGACCAACACCAACAACCATACCATGTTCAAAGTCACTTAAATCCCCTTTCTTCCCAGTTATGATGCTCGGTTTGAACTGCGGCAGATCGTCTTGACCGTGTCTACATGCATAAATGCATTGAGTTGCTGCCATATGAATGGCTGATTAGGAACTTGCCTTGATGAGCAGTTAAGATAGGTGTACCTAATAAAGTAGGTGTACCACCCCCACAAAATCCCCCACCACATCTTCCAGAAGCAAACTTGGAGGTTTGCACAGGTTTGAGAAGCAATTGTCCAAGGTTCTGAGGAAGTGCACACAAAAGTATAAAAAGTAAAACTCGTAATTACATGAAGTACAAGTTCCTGTAAATCTAACACATCTGTTGGAGCAAAACACTAAACCCCTACCGGCTTACTTCTGCTCCAGTGCAGGGGTGAAACTCCTACTGTTGCATTCTAATCTGTTATTTACATATTTTTTTAGGATTCTGATAGGATTGAATACATGAAAGATTGTAAACTTGCCAATCATTGTTTAGATCTTCCTCTCTGCCGTGATCACGGTGTTATAAATTAGCTCATTATTTTACATGAACATGTTGGCGTACACAGGAGCAGGAGAGGATCCAGATTCCAGATCAGGAACCGGCCGCAGTCTAACTGCAACACACCATCAGTAAAGGTATATGACAGAGTCAATCCGCCTCAGCAGTACTTTGCTCCTTGTTAGTACACAGCCGACTCAGTGGTAGTATCCCACAGGAACCATGTGAGTGAAGGCTTTTATTATCTATTGCTTTATTATCTATTGTCTGTTAGACTTTACAGGACTTTTACAATGCAGTCCAACATCCAACACCTCTAAATTAAAATACAACAACCTGGAGTTGAACTCAACTTTAGTTATATGTGATTCCAATGAGAAAAACCTGAGAAAAACTCAATGATGGAACCAATCTGCAATGCAGCTGACCCTTGACACAGACCCATCCGTGTTGTGCTGCCTGGTCGTATTCCAGCAGTGAACAGTCAGCTCCTCATGATAAGCTTGATCTAACCTCTGCTTTTGGTTCAAAGGCACCAGCAGCCTGTAAGGTTAGGTTATATAACCCAGCAAACCCGACCTGCTCCGTTAGCCATCGTCCTCTGCTTTGATACGACACTAAAGGTCTGATTATTGCCATCTTGAGACGATCTGTTTAAATAAGGGTAGGAGCTGAAGACATGACAGAGAAATGAGATGTGGCCAGACTTCTGCTGAGAACTGACCGAACCAAGTCAACCTCGAGAAAGTGAAGACACAAACATGCATGGATGATTTAGTTTGTGTGACCCACATACTCTGATCTGGTGCAATTCTCCACTTCACCTCTCCGAGTGTCTGCAGGGAGCTATATTCATCCATTAACATCAGCCCATCCAGAAAGCTCAGCCCTGTTTTACCTTGAAGCCAGGACTCTGAATTGTGGCATCTTTCCATTTCTGTCCCCCGCTGAGTAACGGAAGGCTGCTTCTTTGTAGAATAAATGACTTCC